>JACTAT010000049.1:1868852-1889013 GCA_014526335.1 Chrysaora quinquecirrha | reverse complement strand
AATTCTGCATTAACTGTTCTGAAAGTCTTCACGTAGGCATATATTTCCATCTTCACGAAGGAGCTCGTCGTTGAAGAATATGTGAAAAATTGACTCCAACTCTTCTTTTGTGCACGGTTGAGGTTTATATTCCGGTTCAGGCAAGAATACTGTTGAGTCTTTGACATCATCATTGGACGCATTGCAATGATTTCAATATTTTCTTTTATTATTTTAAACGACACATTTGTTTCAGACATGATGAAGATCAGGTGGTAAAATAATATGAACGTGTTATGAAGCTTTGATGCAATGTGAATTAAAATAAGTTGTTCATAGCTGGATTTTTTATAAGCAAGCAAGTTGATTGACAGTTGAGTCATAAGTCAATTTATTATGACACATGTCCGTTTATTATGACACATGTCAATTTATTATGACATATGTTAATTTATTTTTGACATGTGTCATTATTTTACTATAACTAAATACGAATAAGAAAAGTGAACGAGAGTATATAGAGAGTGGTAATATAATCAAAAATGAATTTTAAGGAAAGATGGAATTTATTTGTTTTCGGAAAGGAAAGGAAATGGCAAAAATATGAACTTGAAAAACATTATAACAATATGCTGAAGAAGCTACAAGATGATGTATGGTTAACCGATCCTTTAACTTCATATTATGACAAAATACACGTGGAACAAAATATATTAGCACAAGAAATGGATTATTTGAATCTTAAAATTGATACTAATCTTACAAAATTACCTTAGGCTGATGTTTTATCGGAATATCTTCAATTGTGTGATGAATTAGCATAGGAAACAAGTACATATGTAGAAGTAAGAAATGAAAGATATATTGCGCAATTAGAAGCTCTTACAAGAAATATAAGAGAGTTCAAATAAAAAAGATGGTGAGTAATACTTGATTTTAAATCTTAAAGATGAGTTTAAAGCCATCTACAAGTTAAGACACATTATGTTATATTCAGTATATATTTTGGGTACAAAAATGTCAATCAATTAATCTTTTTTGACAGGTGTGAATCATATAAGGTATATAATAAATGAATCAAAGAGTCAAGAGTATACTAGTGAATGATTTGTTTTATAGAAAGTTTTTAAGCAGCGCTTTGAACCGTATAATTTGGATTTTGATAGTCAAAGATGGTTTGGTAAAAAAACGGTTAGGTAGAAATTTGAATTCGAATAAAAAATTTATTTATACAAAAATAAAAAGGTTTAAAAGATTTAAAAGAAAGCATTTGGGAAGTTTATGTTAGCTAGCGCCAAATCTTTAGTCAAACCTATAGTAGTGAAAATTTAATTTATTATAATGGCTGAAGCTAAAGATGAAGAAGGAACATTATTAGAAGACAATAAGCAGAGTGAGGCAACACATTACAATAATGATTTGTTCAATAGACGGGTACTTATTCCTTATAAAGATTGGGAAAAATATAAAGAAATGAAAGCAAAAGAAATACCAAATATCTATGAAGAAAAGATAAAACAATTAGAAAACGAAAGAGATTCGACTGATGATGTAAATGTTAAATTAAAATAATGAACGACATAGAAAATTATGAAAGCTTGTTACAAAAGATTTTGTAGAAGCAAATGAAAAGGGAAGTAATTTTGATGTGCAAGAAGAAATTTCAACCAAGGTACATAGGAATAAAATGAAAGAGTTGAGAAATAAAATAAATGCAATTAGTAAAAATAGAAATATTTCTGTAGAGCTCAAAAATAAAAGAATTGCAAAACTCTTAGAAGAAATTAGAAATCTAGAATACCAAGAAGAAACTAGAAAGGAAACAAAATTAAAACAGTTCATTAACGATGAAGGAGGCTTGAGTAAAGAAAGTCTAAAATTGCTTCATAAAGCCAGTTGGAATACTAAAGAATTTCTGAAATATTTAAGAGTCAGTAATCATGTCCGTTTTTCTAAAGATGATAAATCACTATTTATAAATGGAAATAAGATTGAGAATGGTGCTTCATTAACCAAAATGGTGGCATATTTAAATAATCCACATTCGTATAATTATCCTCCTATAGGATTGATTCCAATTGCTGAAACTTTAATTTCTGAAGGAATGCCAATTAGTGATTTTCCAAGATCTCTACAAGATCATCTAAGAAATATTAGTGTTTTAAAAAGAAATAAATACTCCTATTAAGAAAGGCATTACAAGTAGTGAAAGAATTCGAGATATTTTAAAGAAATCAGCAGAAACAGATACAAAATTAAAGAATTATTAAATAAGGATCCCAAAGAATATATAAGAAAAACGAAGCTAGTGAAGGTGAAACTCCTACTCGTCCTTCAGATGCTACAAGTGCTACTAGATCAGATTTACTAAATCGATTTGAAAGTGGTGACGAAGACGGAAGAGAAGACCAATATACCAGCATAAGCGACAGAGTTAAAGAAAGACGACAGGAAGAAAGAGAAAAAAATCAAAGATATAAAGGAGATTTGAGTGGCAGAGGGGAAACGTCAATTAATAAAATGTTTGCTGATCAGATAGAAAAATCATTGAAGAAAGTATTGAGTGGGAAAAGTGAAAAGAGGAATAGATATAGCGATAGTGATGAAGAAGAAGATGAAGTTGATAATGTAAGTGAAAGAGAGTATTTGGGAGCAGCAAAAAGAATGCGTTTATCTAATAATAATATGTATAAAGAAAGATTGGCAGGGAGAAGAGATAAACTGATAGATGAAGATTATATTGTATATAAGGTCATAAAAGCTTTAGATAACAGAGATAAAAAGAATAAAGTTAAAAAAGCGATGGTGATAAATAGCGATAATAGTAGTAGCAGTAGTAGTAGTGAAAGTGATTCGTCACTGTCATCTGACGAAAGTGATAATGAAGGTGAAAAAGCAAAGACGAAGTGGAAAAGAAAATGATTTGAAAATTCACCAAATTCTTGGTAAAAAACGTTTAAACTTTTAGAAAAGCGGAATCTAAAGGATACAAAATGATAAGATGAAAAAGAAACTGTTAAAATCTATATTATTCTTAAAAAAGTTTGACAGATTCTAATAAGAAAAATAATATGTATGTTTTATATATGATTATGGACTTATAAAAGAGTAGTATTATTAATTTGTAATAGAAGTCTTGAGAATGGATAATTCATTATCGGAGCATTTGACAGATTTGTACAATAATCCTGCATTTCCTGGTTCTCTAGGAGGATTGAATAGCTTTTATGATCATGCAAAAAAAGAAATACCGAGTTTAACACGGAAACAAGTAAATGAATGGGCTAAGTCAAATAATACATATAGCTCATTTAAACCTGTTAGAAAAAAATTCATTCATCCTCCTATTAAAGTTGGAAGACAAGACTATTGCTGGGAAATAGACTTGATGGATGTCCAAAGCGATAGAATTTTTCGTCCACAAATGAATAGAGGAATACGATAAGCATGCTTGGGTTAGACCAATTGCTAATAAAACTGGCGTATCAAGTGTTTTGGCGTTTAAAGATATTCTTGAATCCACAGTCCGTAGACCGAAACTTCTTAGAGCAGATCATGGGTCTGAATTTATTAATAAGTCATTTCGTAATTTAGCAATAGAAAATAATATAAAATTATTTTTTTCTAATGATGATCCTAAATGTGCTGTGGTCGAAAAATATAATAGAACTTTAAAAGGAAGGATTGTAAAATATTTAGATAGTAGAAAAACAAAAGGAGATTACAATTATATTAATGTTTTACCTGATATCGTGGAGAGCATAAATAATTCAAAGCATAGAATTATAGGAATGGCTCCTAATGAAGTTAACGTTAACAATTATCCGATAGTAAAGAAAAATCTTAGGAAATATTGGGCCCAACAAGAAAGCAAACTTCCAAAATCTCGAAAGAAAAGCCCACGTTACAAAGTAAAAGACTATGTGCGTATTGCATCGACGAATAAAACGTTCAAAAGAGGATTTAATAAACAGTGGACAGACGAAATCTTTCAAATATCAAGTATTCTGATGGGTTATTCACCGTTTGCTTATATTCTTAAAGATTTGGGAGGGCAAATTATAGAAGGAAAATTGTATGCAGAACAAATTCAAGCAGTTCACTTTCCAAACTTAGTAAAAATTGAAAAAATATTAAAAAGACAAAAATCAAATAATACTCAATGGTACTTAATAAAATGTTCAATGTATCATAAACCAGTCTGGATTACTAAACGTCAACTTCAAGAAGTGCGTATCAGAGTTAAAGGAAGAGTAAAAGTGAATAACTATATTTCTAAAAAGGATTTTTTCATTGCATTAGAACCTGAAATTTCAGATAACGAGAAAGAGGCAAAACAACATAGAGAAGATATAATTGATTCAGATAACGAATAAGATTAAGAATGGCCGGTTTGTACACAAAAAAATCTCAAAGGATTACTGCTATTTCATCAGCAAAAGCTTCAGTGTATGATGATAATACAAATTTCAGAGTGGTTTTGAAAGAAAGCATTAATCTCGACCCTTCTCAACTTTGGATGATGTGTTGTAAGAAGGCTATACTTCCCGCCAGGGAAAAACCGAATTTTGCCCAATATTTTTGGTTTACAAGAATCAGTTGTCCTTTTAATAGCCACAATGCAACATTTAAGGATAAATTCAACATAAATGATGATGAAACAGGTGATATTTTTAGATATGAAAAACTATTCAATTCTCAAAACTTTACTCATAATTGGACAGGAGAACAGGATTTGTATCAAAGAATTTATCTCCCCCCTAGTGAAGCGCTCACATGGAAAAATGAAGGAAATTGGGATCTAATTAAAATTAATACCTTTTAAATTCAAATTTTAATTTGAAATTTGATTTCGCTGGATGGGAAAATGGTGTTGGTGTGTGGCCACAACAGTCAATAATATATTTGGAACATAAAACTGGAAATGATTATTTTGATTTAGGCTTTGTGGTATGGATATTGAAAATGATATGGGTTATGATCAGTCTCAACAATTTCAGATATGTAGATTTGGAAGAATGGTGGTGGAGAGATTAGGATTGGATAATTTAAAGGAAGATTATTTTCCTAATGCATTTGCAGAATATCATGAAAATATCGCAGTGAAAATGGGACATTCTACAAAATTATTACGGAATTATTTGAAAGATAGGCATCCTGAAACAAAATATGGTTATTATATTCTATATAGAAATTATAATAAAGGGAGTGATATGGACTTGACAAAAGATTATTTAGACATTTTATTTTGGACAAATTTGGCAGCAGGGAAAGTAGTATACCTTTATACGATCAAAATTATCCTGTTCCAACTCATAAAGGAATGGAGAGGGGCTTTCCATTGGATCCAGCAAATCATTTATTTAGCAACCTACCCGAGGTATATTCGCTTAGATGTAATATTATTGAGCCAAATTTATCATCTGGAAGAACTGATAAAATTTAGCAAATTTATATTTACAATTTAATAATAATGGTTATAAAAGAACTTCATGGTTGAATCAGTTTGAAGAATATAAAGAATTATCATATTCCTCAATTCAGACTAATGTATTTCAAACATTCTGGTTGCAAATTGTTCCAAATCCACCGGATTTAGACTCTAAAGAGAAAATTATTCACTCATACGCGCACAAAAGTTGGAGGAGAAACTATAATTGAGATATATATAACCCCAAGATGACAGAAAGAGTATTAATTCAAAATGTTAATAAAGCGACTTTGATTTCGAGGGAGCAGAGAAATCTTGATGTATTATATAAAAGTTGTAAAGATAATAAGCTAAAAGTTGGAGTGAAATCTATTTATTTTTCAGATGATTGTTTTGATGTCTTATTAGATTTATGTAGTGCAGATTTAGTTGAGAATAAAGCGTTAAATCTAAATCCTTTTTTCGACTATTTGAAAATCGGAGATCAAATAATTACTAATATTCCAACTTTACTTGGCGATATATTTTTTAATAGATCTGATTATCAAGTTAAAAGAGTTAATATAAAAGGGAATATTAATAAATATTCACCAAATCAGATTGTCTTCAAAGATTATGCATTTATTAATAAATTACAGTGTAATTTATATTTACGCAATATTTCAACAAACGAAGTATTTAATCCTTCATTTTTTAAAGTTGAGTTATTATTTACAACTGATCCGGCAGTATATAACATTGGAGAAATATGACTTCGTTTAGAAGCAATGAAGATGAATTTTATTACAAGGTTATTATGACAGTAACTTTTCTAATTATTTAAAGATAAACGATAGTTTATTGAAAGTAGATGATTTACATTACAAATAATTGATGGATGGCAAGTAGCTTTACAAAAGATTGTTTTTAACTATGGTGAATATGATAAGGAAAAGGCATTCCAGTTGTAGTGATTCCGACAGAGTATAATGTAAATGATTGGTTGGTAGAAATAAATGTCGGGCATGGAAAAATTATACACATAATGAAGTAAACCGGCGTTTTGATGAGCAGCTAATGTACATTACGCGAAACATAACGATATTTCAGTGAGAGATAATTATTATAATTGCGTTACAAATGTATCTAATGGAGTTTACTGTATGGATTTTAAACAGCCAATGGCATCCATGATCCGCCTTGATGTAGCTAAGATGTTGAATGAACGTTATATACCACTAAACCAAAAGACAGTATCTGTTAAGGAGATTCTGGGTGTTATTACAGATTTTAATGAATTTTCTACGACTGATGTTAAAGGAGAAATATTTACTTTTGAAAGAGCCTTTAAAAAAATGGTTTTAAAAAATTATCCCACTAAAGACAGTAAACAGTTGTTTGATTATATTCCTTACAATAACGATGAACAATGGAATATAGATGGAAATTGGATGAAATGGCAATGGATCATGAAAGTAGATGAAAATATAACATTCTTCAAACTCATATTATGAATATTTCCCCTTATGTTCAAAGTATAGCAGTTGGCCAGAAATTGTTTCCTTTTCTCGGCTTTGAATTATTAGATAGAACAAAAGACAATATAAAAGGGGTTATATGGAAGAGATACGAACAATTATCATATATCCCAAATCATGCAGTAATTGAAGATGAATTTAGCTATATGTCAGAGGGTTTTTCTAGCATAACATCAAAAAGTGAATTAGTTCAAGCAATGTCCCCTTATTGCAAATACTTTATCTGGAGAAGATTATTTTATATACAGCGAGAATATTGAAGACACTTTTTTAGGAGATGTATTTGCCCCAATATTGACTGTTATTCCTTCCTTTATAACCACTTTATCCGATTGGAAATGATATGTTTTCATATGAACCTATAACACCAATTTTTTGTGATTTGAAAAATCAGTCTCTTGATATGTTTAATATGACGATGACAAATTCATCTGGAGAAAAACTGTTAGTGAGCGCTTATATTGAACTGAAGTTTAGACTTAAAAAATCATAAAAAAGAACAATAGATATGGCAATGCTTTTGTTATTACTATGGAGATTAATATCTTTATCTGGTTGATTCATTTTGACAATTGATTGATTGACATTTGTATTATTTTTTCTTGTATATAACCTGCGTATATTGCGCTCAAATTTAGTTGAGTTGATTGCAAAAATGGAAGACATCTGTGATTTTGAAAATACAATCGCAAATGATTTGATTCTCGCTAATATTTTAAATAAGTTAGATATAAAAGATGTGTTAAATTTGATGCAAAGTAATAAGAATGTGAACAAACAAGTTGAAAGGAATATATTTTTTTGGAGGAGTAAATGCAAAGCGCACTTAGGTATTGAATGCAGAGGAAATTTTGATAATTACTTTGAACTTTACTCTACATTATGGAAATGCAAACGAGTCATATTTAAAAGATGTTTTCAACATGAAGGACTGGATACTATACCTGATTGGATACACATATATATCATACTAATGAAAGGAAGGTTGTTTACAATAAATGAAGCAATTGAATTTTGTAATTCTCAAACAACTTGTAAAGATGGAACATCTAAGCTCCAAATTGCAGAACAAGCACATTTTCAGTTAAATAAAATTGCTAGAGAAGACTTTATACAAATATTCAAGATCACCCAAAAAATGTTAAAATCAAGTTTGGTGATGAAATCTTTTTCTACGAAAACGAAAGAAGGGCGATGTAATTTTTCAACTGAGGTAGCAAGAGAGATTCTATTGAGTAGATATAAAGAGGAAAGAATTTTACAACGAAAATTGTTGACATTGATTAATAAATCAAAAAATGAAATACAATTAGAACATTTAGATAAACAAGAAAATGTAACAGAATTTATTAAATACAAAAGGGATGGTGGAACTAATACTTACATGAAAGCCAGTTTAATGCAATCATTTGAGAACAAAGAAAGACTAAACGAGGAAGAAATTATTAATAAAGTTCTTTTTTCAATTATTTGGTTTGACATAGACTTTTTAATGGTAGGGAATTATGATCCTGATTCGTTGTTTGGTCAGTAGTTGAAATTTTTGTCAAAAAGAAAGAAAGAAAGAAATATATAGATATATATAATCACGTTCAAGTTGTATAATGCCAATCATACTATTGAATTGTTTAAAAAAGGAGTCATATTGCTTGTTGTTATATTGGAATACACTTCATGTTATTTTTTCTCAATTTTTGTCTTTGTTCTTCTAGCTTTATCGACGATGTTCGTATTAAGATTTTCATAGTATTGATAAGTCTTCTTTTCGTCTCGTCAAATTACATTTTCCGCTTTCTTCCCTTCTTCCATATTGAATATTCCATCTTCTTCTTCGTCTGTCATTTTAGACGATTCAAAACATTCAAGAAACAAAAAAATCCCAAATGTAAAAAAAGCAACACATCAGCCAAATAGTAACAATAACGAATATATAAATTTGTTCTAAGATGTTACTTTCTTGTTTTTCTTGAACGATAATTTCTGCAGCTCCATCAGAGGTCATTTTACAATTAATATTTTGTTTATAGGTGACGGGTTTAAAATACTTTTTAAACAATAGAACTGTCAATCAATCAATCAATGTTTTAATAAACATGTCAATCACTCATTATTTAACATATAAATAAGAGTCTAAAGATAAAAAGTTTTATAAATTTATTTTTCACTAAAAAATTAAGTAGAGTGCAATGGCTGAGTATCCATACCCTGATGTATTGGGCATTCGCTGTATTCTAATCGAGATTCTAAAATATTGCAATGTCAAGGATATTTTGAACATGAGTCTTATGAACAAAAATATAAATGAAATATGCTACGAAGACTGTGTTTGGCGACAAAATGTGAGGAAAAAGATTTAATTTGCGAAAGAGATCACATTCAAATGTATGAGAGTTATAAAGAAATATACATGATGGTATTTAAATGCGAACAATTATTTAAAGCTCGAATTGAAGCATGTAATACACTAATTCCTCAGTACGAAGGAGAAGACATGGAGGCAAATAGAAAATTCACACCTATACCGGATTATATAAGTTTAGTTTTGCTCTTACGAGGAGAAAGATTAAACAAATTGCCAAACATGCCAAAAATATCATGTTCGAAATGGAGTGGAAGAGTCAAATTCGAAACTATCAAGATTCTTCATGACAAAAAAATTTCAAATATCATTTTTGAAACTTATTTTCAAGAAATTGGCATACTACAGTTGGTAGAAGATTGGATTCAAGAATATGAAAAGAAAAAGAAAACAAGATTTGTCAACATTCATAATGCATGTGATATAGTAAATTATAGTGGGACATACAGAAAGATGTGCACTTTTCACGAGCAGTGGGTTTGTGAATTTACTATTAAAAAGCTATTGAAAGAAAGACATATTCAACGTCAAATAGGAAGAAAAAGATGTCAAACATCGACATTTGAATCTACAGTACGAGAAGAGAAAAACAAACTTGAAAAACTCTTTCAAGAAGAAATTTTGAAATCTATTTTAATTAAGAAAGCTGAAATAGACAATGACTATAAGTTTATTACTAATAGAAAATGTATAGATGATCTCAAAGGCTTGATTTATGATATTTCAGAGATAGAAAATATTAGAGCTGCAAAGGCTGCTGAATTTAGAAGAAGAGATAGGATTTTACACGAGGCAGCTAGGGATGAATTACTATTTACAGAAAGATACGGTTTTGGTTGATAACTTTGTTATAAACTTTATAATAATTACTCTATTATCATTCATTGTCTGAGTCTATCAAATCATTCCACCAAATATAGTCTATATCATCAATAGTTGAACTAATATCATTCCATAGTATAATATTTTTCATTTGTTGTGCCAATGAATTACATGATTTTAATTCATCAATCTCGTTCATATGTGAATCTTTAAAAATATAAAGAAATTTTTTCTCTTCTTCCACGAATGCTATCAACGCCTTGTATTCTTTTTCTGCTTGTTGCAAGTTTGCTTCAAGTTTGTTCAATTCGCGCTCTTCATTCTCTGTCAAAATTATTTCAAATTCGTTTCTACGATATCGTTCCATGACAAAATGTTTTCTTTTTTTATTCATCTGTCCAAGATGTTTAATAACTTTATTATAATATTGAAAGAGTAATACATTGAAATCATATTCATCTTGCGGTAAAACGTCTAAATCATTTCCATAAGATAACCTATAGTTTTCACATAACTTTCTAAATTCTTTAAAATGATTATAGCACTGCGCCATTTTTGAAAATAATATTATATTAATTAAGCAACTCTATATATTATATTCTGTCAAACAATCAATCAATCAATCATTTTTGACAACCTATCAATCATTTAAAGGCGCTATCCGATATAAATTGACAATACGTTTTATCATTCATTCAATTTGTATTTTAAATAGTGTTCAGTGAGTCAGACAAAATGTCATGGTTAAGGTACTGTTTAGGACGGCGATTATATGGCAATTTAAACGGTGAAGATCGTACTTTTAACAATGATATTCTCGATGAAAAAGAATATAAAATAAATAAAGCGGTTAGAAATCAATTTGAAAAATTACTGGATGAATTACGAATCGAAGCTTCGATAGTTAGTCATCTTTGTCATTCTAACGTCCGTAATCGTCCTAATCATGATCATATTGAGAGACAGGGCAGGAAAGTTGAAGTTGAAAAGGAAAAATATTATGCGTTACTATCAAATCTGAAAGACAAAGGGTATAAATACATATTTGAGGAAGAAGACGTACAAGAAATAGAAAGGATGAAAATGTTGTGTAGTATGACTCAATATCAAGATCTCGTGAAGTTATGTAATAAGGTTAGTCAGATGAAGAATAAACATCTGCGAGAAAGACGTGCAAGATTGGGAGAAATAGACGAAGAATTACAAGAGATTATTCTAGAAATGATGCGTGAAGGAGACGTAAACGTATTTGCTGTTCGTCATAATGGAGACGAATTAGTTCAAAATGAACAAGACGAAGACGAAGAAGAAGACTTGCGACAATTAAACAATTTCGTTGAACGAATTTACGATTATTGGTAAAGCAAAGGCGTACCACTACTATACAATTTGTCAAAAAAAGTTAGAAACAAGTTTCAAATGTTTTTTTAAATGTTAATCTTTTGATTTACTTTCTTTATGAAGTTCATTTTTGAACGATTCTTTGCTCTCGATAAAAGTTGCCTGTGAACATTGCAAGAATGATAATCATATCCTTTTTCTTGAAATTTCTTCGTCATTCTTTTGTATTCTCGAATCTTTTCTGCAATATCATCGGTAACTGTTTCGATATTCGGGTCGAATATGATAGCAAAAGGAGGAATGAACCGATATGTCAGCAGCAAATAATTTCTTCTTGCCAATACTTCATACTGCTGGATCAATGTATGAAAAATTGAGTTTATTTCAATATTCATATCTCGTTCTTCTTCATCCTGTCTTGGAAAGGGATACCCAATTCTAACAGTTAAACTATTCAGAGGAGACGAATAAGCCATGATGTTGATAGATCCTTGTGTAAAATTAATACAACCTATGTTGAATTGTGATTGAAATAAAATGAAAAGAAAATAATTAATATTTATAAGAGCTTTTTTGATTGATTGGCATATTTCTTGTTGATATTTTGATTGACACATATCAACATTAATAATAAAGGCTGTCAAAGTGTCAATCATTTTAATAAAACAATAGGCTCGATTATATAAATACGAGCACAAAATTCGTGAAGTTCACAAATTTATTTGAACACTTCAAGTGACTGTAAGAAAAAAAGTAAAGAAACAGGTATGGCAGAAAGTTCTCTAAATTACGTTTCGAAAAAACAAGTGTTAAGTATTACACAAGGAAATGATGACAACACAGTAGAAGTCGTAAGCTTGGCAGTGGTGAAACAAAAAACCCAATTTAAAGATTGCAGTCCATGGTAAATTAAACGTTTGCAAATACCCGAAACCATCTATTGGACATATTCGCTCGTTCTGGAATGAATGTCAATATCTTCATCAGCCATGGAACAACGATAAAACAGTACGTAATGAAAAATTTAAAGGTGAAGAAAAAGAAAATCTTATTCAGCATTACAAAAAGCATATCGAACATATAGCAAGTCACTCTTATACACATTCTCTTGAATGGATTTACAAATTTAATTTCCACTTACTGAAAAATGAATTGCTTCATGATCAAATCAGCGAGCATTTATGGGATGTGTACTATGAAGTCTGTGATATGCTTCCTGTTAAGATGGTTGTTTCATTTGCTTTTATACTCCAGAATAAAGAAACTAAAGAATTGCGCTATTACTTCGTTTCAGATTACAAATTACACCATTTAAAATCTTCGATAAATGAAAGTAGTAATATTCATCTTCAGGAATTTGATATAAAGAATAAAGAAGAAATGGAATCAACTATTGAATCCATACGTAATACACCTTTCATAGATATAATTAAGAAAAATTTCGAAACAGTTCTTGGGGGTTGATACGAGCAACTAATATGAGTGTTACAATTATTAGCGCTGGAAAAAATGGAAAAAATATTAAAGTCAGGGCTGCAAGAGATTGTGCTGAACATCTGCCAAGTTGTTTAACAAAAAACAATACAATCGATATCAACGGTTTTAAACATCCTTCAAAAAGACGAACTATGATAGATGATGCTTGCTTTTTCGAGCAATTAGAAAAGTGAAACTTGAACACAATGAAAATGATGTTCCATCTCTCGAAACAATGATAAAAGATTATTGTACTTTTGCAAATATCGAAAAATTTGATGGATTCTACCTACAACATATTTCAAACATGGAATACATATATGGTGTAAAAATCAATGTGTACACAGGTCACTTTAAAAAAGACAAAGATGATAATCCTATTCAACTCAGCGCTTTACAAGATGTCTACACTTCGTCATTAAAATATAGTACAAATATAAAATTGAATTTATTACTTTACAACGAACACTTTTGTATAATCAAAAAATGGATGGACTTGGAATTAAAAACTTTATATGTTCTCAGTGTTCCAATTGCTACGGTTCAAAACGTCATCTAGTCAGACATATTAAAAAAATGTTCATTGAAAAAAACTGTAATAAAATATCCCAAAGGCGAAATTTCAAGTCACATAGCAATAATTGAAGATATAATGAATATGTACAAAATTAACAAAACAACATTGGGTTTGCAAGAATGCAATGTGAAAGATAAAGAAGAAGAACAACATGATGATAACGAATACCTTTTCAATGAATTATTCGCTGTTTTTGATTTCGAATCCTTAAACTCAAAAGTAACAGTTCCCGAATCTGATCTCTTTTACGGAAAAGAATTCATATATGGTGGAGAAGCGTTTGTCATAGATGAAGAAGGTAACAAACATTTTTTCGATAAAAAAAACATTAATTGTTATACGTGCTTCGATGATGATGGTAACCTAATGTTGGAAAGAGATTTTATAGCTGAAAAAGTTTTGGCAGGAGAACCTGATTATTTCAAAATTCAAAAGCCTATCTCATTTGCTCTAAGTAATAGTTTTAATGAAGAAGAAGAAGAAAATTACCTACAGCAAGCAATTTTTGAAATGGACAATGAACCAAAAACATTAATCCATAAAATGATGGATCATTTAATTAACATGCAATCACAAAAAGCGAAATTATGTTTCGCTAAACACGCTTTAATATTCGAGAAAATCAAAGAGTTTTTTTTTGATAAAAAAGTTGTACTATTAAGTGAAGATAAAATATTTTATCATTTTGATGAACTCATTATCATGTCTAATCAAGAATTCGCTCAATTAAATACAAAACTAATGCAAGAACTTACGAAGGAACAATGCATTACAATATATGAACTACGAAACATAGATATCACTGAATTGGAAAATGAAAATGATGATCAAGCCTGGAGTCAAATTGATGATTTTATTTTATCCAAACCAGAGTGCGATCTAGACGAATTCTTTGAAAAAGAACAGCTCAGTAATGAAGAGTACTTTAAAGTTATCATTAACGATGAAGATCATGATGAATACTGTAAAGACGTGGAAAATTGCAATCGCGATACTAAATTATTTGATTCAGTTAAAGAAAGACTGACCGCAATATTAAATGTGTTTTCAAAACATGTTGACTTATATCGTTCATTATACACTCAATGTATCACGCTTCCGATTTTTGGTTTTAATAGTAGTGGATACGACTTACCATTAATATCGAAATGGCTTTTTCCAGAGATGATAAAGCATAATTGGGAGTCTAAAGTCATCAAAAACGGTACGAAATATAAATCCATTGAATTTAGGTATTTTGAAAGAGATTTCCCTTTTCCACTTCGAAGTAACTACTCAATTGAATCAAGAAGTCTTCAATTTCTAGATATTGCTAATTTTTTAGCTGCTGGTTATAACTTGGACACATTGATAAAGTCATTTACAAAAGGTACTGTCGAAAAATCGTTTTTTCCTTATGAATATATAGACTGCTATGAAAAATTAAATAATACAGAACTTCCACCGTATGAAAGTTTTAAAAGTTCCTTACAGCAAGATCAAAATACGCTGGAAATCCAATATCAACGTTTTGAAAAGAAATTAATAATCTAAAAAAGGAACAACAATATACATCATGTGCTGACAAGGTAATCGAATTAAAAGCTTTACAAAATCTAAAATGGAAAAATAAACCGTTAACGGGTGAAGAGAATTATAGAATGTTGCAAAATATATGGCGAGATAAAGGTTGGAAATCATTGGCAGACTATTTAAAATGGTATAACAGTATAGATGTCATACCTTTTAAAGATGCAATAAAAACATACGCAAAAGAATTCCATAGATATGGGATAGATCTTACCCATGATGGTATAAGCCTTCCTTCACTTGCCAATAAAATAATATACAAGTCTAATACAGAGGCAAAAACAATGTATGTTGAAAACAAATGGATCATGGAATTCTATAAAAACCATATCGTCGGTGGGCCATCCATTATATTCAAAAGAAAAACTGATGGAGGGAGAATAGAAGGACATGATTGTGCGGCCTTGTATCTCGATTGTCTTCAGCAGCCAATGCCAGTTGGAAGACCAATAATATGGAAAATCAACGATATTGAAGATGAAATTTTATACAGAGAAGAGACTCCTAAAGGTATTTATCTTACACTTAAGTTAACGATGTCTGATTAATTTTATATTAAAAATCCTATAGCGAAATTTTAATCGCATTTATCGTACCTTTTTTTCAACAGCACCATGTAAAAGTGTAATTGCAGATCAATACTTAGATTGGATCGAGAATCTCTGTTTGGACGATATAAGTGGAAAATACTTTAAACGCGAACATCTCTTCCGAATCACACTACAAGAAAAACAAGCATTTTTCCAGCACTTCAAATCTATAAATCACATATTTGTTGATGGGATCGATGAAATAAACAGAATCGTTTACGAATTTGATGGATGTTATTACCATGCTTGTAAAGAATGCCTTGATAATAAAATAATCAAAACTTTCGCATCACATTTTCAAGGAGAGCGTAAATTAACAGCTGAAGAGATACGCAACTTTGATCAAGCACGTGGCGACTTTTTAGAAAACAGAGGATATACGATTATAAGAATGAAAGAATGTGAGTGGAAAAAACGTCTCCAAAGCAAAGCTGGTGAAGAAATACGCATGTTTATAGTTCAAAACAAAATACATAATAGTGACAAAGGTGAGATATCATTACGCCAATTATTGGATGATATACAAAATGAGCGGTATTTGGCGCTTGAAGTTGATATTCACACCCCAGAAGAATTGAAAGAGAAATTCCAAGAGTTTACGCCTATATTCAAGAATGCAACTGTGCGATTCGACGATATCGAGAATATATGCAACAAGTGGTTGCGGATTGTGGGTTCTCAACTGCCGATAGGCGATTATTAATAAATTCATATTTTGGTACAAATTATGGTTTAAACACCGCTTTGGCTAAATGGTACCTTGACCATGGATTAATAATTACAAAAGTACATTGTTTCATACAGTACAAAAGTAAAGTCATCTTCAAGAATTTTGTGGAAAACATTGCTAAAGATAGACTGCGAGGAGATAAAGATCCATCTTCATCTATGAGAGCTGAAACTTCTAAGTTAATTGGAAATTCTGCTTTTGGAATTACAATCATGAATAAAACAAAACAAAGAGAAGTTAGTTATTTAGTGAAAGGAAATTAAACAGCAAGATGGGGAAATATAGAATATTTAGAGAAGATATGTATATGTATGGAGAAAGAAAATCTCGATGATGAACAAAAAATGATGATTGAAGTATTAAAAGATATGTTAACTTGGATTCGTAGTGCTGAGGAGAATGGAGGAGATCAATCTGAAGATGAATATGATGATGCTGAACTTTATGATGATGTTTTTAGAAAACAAAGTTTAGTTTTGCTCTATAGCGATCTGAAAACGAGTTATGATAAATTGATGGCTTCTTTAAAGCGGAAACTGCATATTGGTGGATGTGTAGATTTGGTTTTGATAGTGTACTGCATAAATTCTCTCCCTATGTGGAATATCCATCTAGCGCGTATCAAGCATATAGGATTGAAGAGGATGTGAAAGAGGAAGCAATGAATTATGTGTATATCCAAGATCAAATTGTTAAACGTGACGTGAGATTTTCTGAGAACGATCGGAAAGAATGGAACAGAAACGTTTATTTGTTAATGCTCCAAACATCTAAAGAAAGCGTAATGAAAAGAAATGAGTTGAAAAAGCAGATTCAAAAAGAATTTATTGAAAAACATGGAAATATGGCGATAGATATATTTAGACAAATTTCTAAAGACGTGAAAGACTCACCTAAATCATCAGCTTATGGTGTAGAATACATATTTTAGAATAAAGAGTAAATATTTTATTAATTGTGACTTTTTTACAAAGTACTAGCTATATATCGAGTATGATGATAGAATTTTTAATTAGAGTTTTATATCAAAGGAGAGAGTAAGAAGAGTTCTTTATTAAAATGGCTTTCTATGGTACACCAAAGAGTATACTAGTGAATGATTTGTTTTATAGAAAGTTTTTTAAGCAGCGCTTTGAACCGTATAATTTGGATTTTGATAGTCAAAGATGGTTTGGTAAAAAAAAACGGTTAGGTAGAAATTTGAATTCGAATAAAAAAATTTATTTATACAAAAATAAAAAAGGTTTAAAAAGATTTAAAAAGAAAGCATTTGGGAAGTTTATGTTAGCTAGCGCCAAATCTTTAGTCAAACCTATAGTAGTGAAAATTTAATTTATTATAATGGCTGAAGCTAAAGATGAAGAAGGAACATTATTAGAAGACAATAAGCAGAGTGAGGCAACACATTACAATAATGATTTGTTCAATAGACGGGTACTTATTCCTTATAAAGATTGGGAAAAATATAAAGAAATGAAAGCAAAAGAAATACCAAATATCTATGAAGAAAAGATAAAACAATTAGAAAACGAAAGAGATTCGACTGATGATGTAAATGTTAAATTAAAAATAATGAACGACATAGAAAATTATGAAAGCTTGTTACAAAAGATTTTTGTAGAAGCAAATGAAAAGGGAAGTAATTTTGATGTGCAAGAAGAAATTTCAACCAAGGTACATAGGAATAAAATGAAAGAGTTGAGAAATAAAATAAATGCAATTAGTAAAAATAGAAATATTTCTGTAGAGCTCAAAAATAAAAGAATTGCAAAACTCTTAGAAGAAATTAGAAATCTAGAATACCAAGAAGAAACTAGAAAGGAAACAAAATTAAAACAGTTCATTAACGATGAAGGAGGCTTGAGTAAAGAAAGTCTAAAATTGCTTCATAAAGCCAGTTGGAATACTAAAGAATTTCTGAAATATTTAAGAGTCAGTAATCATGTCCGTTTTTCTAAAGATGATAAATCACTATTTATAAATGGAAATAAGATTGAGAATGGTGCTTCATTAACCAAAATGGTGGCATATTTAAATAATCCACATTCGTATAATTATCCTCCTATAGGATTGATTCCAATTGCTGAAACTTTAATTTCTGAAGGAATGCCAATTAGTGATTTTCCAAGATCTCTACAAGATCATCTAAGAAATATTAGTGTTTTAAAAAGAAATAAATACTCCTATTAAGAAAGGCATTACAAGTAGTGAAAGAATTCGAGATATTTTAAAGAAATCAGCAGAAACAGATACAAAATTAAAGAATTATTAAATAAGGATCCCAAAGAATATATAAGAAAAACGAAGCTAGTGAAGGTGAAACTCCTACTCGTCCTTCAGATGCTACAAGTGCTACTAGATCAGATTTACTAAATCGATTTGAAAGTGGTGACGAAGACGGAAGAGAAGACCAATATACCAGCATAAGCGACAGAGTTAAAAAAAGACGACAGGAAGAAAGAGAAAAAAATCAAAGATATAAAGGAGATTTGAGTGGCAGAGGGGAAACGTCAATTAATAAAATGTTTGCTGATCAGATAGAAAAATCATTGAAGAAAGTATTGAGTGGGAAAAGTGAAAAGAGGAATAGATATAGCGATAGTGATGAAGAAGAAGATGAAGTTGATAATGTAAGTGAAAGAGAGTATTTGGGAGCAGCAAAAAGAATGCGTTTATCTAATAATAATATGTATAAAGAAAGATTGGCAGGGAGAAGAGATAAACTGATAGATGAAGATTATATTGTATATAAGGTCATAAAAGCTTTAGATAACAGAGATAAAAAGAATAAAGTTAAAAAAGCGATGGTGATAAATAGCGATAATAGTAGTAGCAGTAGTAGTAGTGAAAGTGATTCGTCACTGTCATCTGACGAAAGTGATAATGAAGGTGAAAAAAGCAAAGACGAAGTGGAAAAAGAAAATGATTTGAAAATTCACCAAATTCTTGGTAAAAAAACGTTTAAACTTTTAGAAAAAGCGGAATCTAAAGGATACAAAAATGATAAGATGAAAAAGAAACTGTTAAAATCTATATTATTCTTAAAAAAAAGTTTGACAGATTCTAATAAGAAAAAATAATATGTATGTTTTTATATATGATTATGGACTTATAAAAGAGTAGTATTATTAATTTGTAATAGAAGTCTTGAGAATGGATAATTCATTATCGGAGCATTTGACAGATTTGTACAATAATCCTGCATTTCCTGGTTCTCTAGGAGGATTGAATAGCTTTTATGATCATGCAAAAAAAGAAATACCGAGTTTAACACGGAAACAAGTAAATGAATGGGCTAAGTCAAATAATACATATAGCTCATTTAAACCTGTTAGAAAAAAATTCATTCATCCTCCTATTAAAGTTGGAAGACAAGACTATTGCTGGGAAATAGACTTGATGGATGTCCAAAGCGATAGAATTTTTCGTCCACAAATGAATAGAGGAATACGATAAGCATGCTTGGGTTAGACCAATTGCTAATAAAACTGGCGTATCAAGTGTTTTGGCGTTTAAAGATATTCTTGAATCCACAGTCCGTGGGAAACTTCTTAGAGCAGATCATGGGTCTGAATTTATTAATAAGTCATTTCGTAATTTAGCAATAGAAAATAATATAAAATTATTTTTTTAATGATGATCCTAAATGTGCTGTGGTCGAAAATATAATAGAACTTTAAAAGGAAGGATTGTAAAATATTTAGATAGTAGAAAAACAAAAGGAGATTACAATTATATTAATGTTTTACCTGATATCGTGGAGAGCATAA
>JACTAT010000049.1:1796257-1868352 GCA_014526335.1 Chrysaora quinquecirrha | reverse complement strand
ATGGCAACCGATTTTGTCTTAGCAGTTCCCCCGAGGTTGGGAATGGTACACTTTTCCAACTTTTACCTTGTTCTGCCCACCGTGGGGTAGGCGTGTCACCACCAATTCGTTATTTGTGAACTGCCTTTGCTTCTGGGGTAATTGGGGCTAGCCCTTCTTTGAAGTGCGTAATTGGTGCCTGTTTTAACCATCACTCGATTGTTCTCTATAGGAGGATTATCACTGAATCACAACAAGGCACGATAGCACAGTGTAAGGCGGCATATCACGTGATCTGCAATGCAGTGTCGGGGGGTTTACTCCACTCGGGAGAGGAACTTTTGCTATGGAAAATTTTATTTCTGTGATTTTCGTGGTGGCAATGTTTTTAAAAGGCCGAGGAAACGTCTGGTAACTAAAATTTGATTTTGGTACAATTTTTAAATTCGTTTGACATAACTTTTTAACTTGTTTTGTTTTTTTCATTCCGTGAATATTATCAGAAAAAGTAGGAGATTATTTCTCTGGAATGCGTGGCTGGATAGCCGAGTGGTTAGAACGCTCGCCTTCAACCCCGCAAGTCAGGATTTCAAATCCTGCTTTAGTCAATTTTCATGTTCTCGGTTTTTTCTTTATGGTTTCAAATAATTTCAATTTTAATTCTCATTTAAATTTTAGTTAAATTTTAGTTTCATGTTTAGCTTTAATTTTTATTTTGATTCTTATTTCCATTTCACTTTTCATCTTTATTTTCATTTCAAGATTGCTGAAACCTAGAAAGAAAGATCAATGATTCTTTTGAAATGCATTCTACATTGCATTACAGGGATGCCATAGTGGAAACATAACAGACTTACCTCAGTTTCTCAAAGAGATAGATAAAGGCGAGAAAAATGCCATAATAATTTTTACAATAGATTATAATAAATTTTTCATTTTGCGAGTTTTCTGAATAAATTTGGACATTATTGTTATAATTTTATAACTTTATCTACTTTTGCTGTATTTGAATTGCATTCTGAATTGCATGGTGTCATTCGCAATCTCATTCTCAATCGCATTCTCATTCTCAGTCTGAATGGCATTTAGTCTGGTTGCACTGTAATTTTATTTATGTTTTGCATTGAATCAATTACCATAGCCTGTGTTTTGACAAAATTCAAGGATAGTTTATTACCTTGAAGCCATTTCTCAATACAAAAAAGTTCAGAGTTTAACACCATGTCCAATTCTTCCAAGTTTTTGGAAGAATAAGAAATCATGATACCATCAGCATCTCTTGTTACGTGTAATTCACAACAACAAAACAAAATGTACATAATTCATAGTAAACACGTATTGACACTAAAGCACACTTATTATCTCCTTGGGAAGTCGGCAAACGTATTACTATTCATGGACAGCTCTAAACCACATCTGCATATATGAATTATTGGTAATCTTGACAGCCCTTCCACTTTGTTGTATTGTATGGAAATACTGTTGACGGACAATACGTCTGCTCCAGTCATAAACATTAGAAATAGCCTCAGCTGGTCATTTTCCATTCCCTGTATAAATTGTTTCAGGAAATTCAATTACGTAAGAAGTTAAAATGATGCTCCAACACATATGTACAGAATTTTAATGCAACCATTTAAGCAAATTTCAAAGATACAATTTTGTTTCAGATGGGAATCTTTAAAGACAATGGCGCTTCACTGGAAGGATGTAACAAACCCAAGAATATATGCTTCAAATTTTCCATTGGTGCATTGCAACCTTGCAGAAGACTTCAGTCAGCAGAAAGAGCAACTAAAGTGCCACATAAAATTTCTTCAGATGTTCCAGGACAAGAACAAGTTGGAAGTTAATTCTATTCCTTACCCCAAACAACGGAAGAACCAATGTGATTCCCAATCACAACAAGATTCTCTGCCAGAAAACACTGTTGCAACTAGGAGTAAGGTATCGCATCTACCCTTACTAGGTGATAGAAAAAGGAAATGATTCATATGTGACAAAAGTAGGAAGAAAACAAGAGGTAAAGAAGAAAAGTCTAATGAAGCTGGAAGAACCCCAACCTGAAGCAACAATTCTTGGAGTTATGGAAGAAAATCAACTGTCAAACGACCCAATTTTACAAAATGCTGCAAAGCGTTTAAGACTTCACAGTGCTGCAGAAGATCTTCTTGCCAGAGAGCTGGAATACCACAGGAGCTGCTACTTATATTTTACTGTTCGTCCAGTAAAGAAGAACTAAAATGAATGTTCATTAGACATGATGAATGGAAAAGCAGCTGGGAAAGAATTTCTGAGAATTACCGAGAAAAAAATCGTTTCAGAAAGATGCTGCTTCTTTTTGACTGACCTCTTAGAAGATATGCAAACTCTGTATTGTGAGCATATGGTTCTTCTAACATATCGAAAACATACAAAAGTCAAATGAAAGAGCTGATGTTTTCCAAGTTTGGTGACAAGGTTGGATTTACGAGATGGACCTGGAAAAATTATCCACTCTGACTCTCTTAATCCCTTAGACTACTCTCTGGCTACTGTTCGTGGAGCTGGTTTGAGAGACAATGAGATTATTAAAGATTTGCTAAGACGATAAACAGAAAAATAAAATATTGAGCTAAGGCTGATATTGCTCCAGAAAGTAGCATGTTTTCCTTTGATGAAATTATTCAAGGCCTAGAAAAGCACAAGCCCATTCCTGAGCTTTACAATGTCATTGAGTCCTTCATGCAAGGTAAACGAGTATTGGCTCGCAGCAATTTCACCTCTTCAAGCCTGTAAAGTGCCGTCCATTGCTGAAATTTGGCAGCAGCTGCTTACATGACGTACATCTCCATCCCCGCTTGCATTGGGAATGGTCATACATCAAGTTACTGGTAGCAAAGAAGTTATGAATATCTTGAGCAAGATCATGGAAACGTCAAAAAAGTGGGCAAACAATACTACTGCCGAGTTGAACACAAGAGTAGCACCACCTCTATTGCAACCATTCAAACCAACCCATGTCACACTTGACAATAACGATGGGAGGCAGATGACATCAACTGGTATTTGCACCACACATGATACCAATGGGACATTAAACCAGCCAACGCTTCCCAGTGAAGAAATGATTGCCACTTTTCAGGAAGGAGGATCTCAGGATCTCAAACTACGATGAAACAGCTGATGTTGACTATGGTGAATACAAAATAGGCAAACCAAAGGCTTGTCCCATGATAAAAGAATACACTCCAAGCACTGATCAAAGTGAACTTACTGACAGGTTTAACAAAGATTGTGCTTGGGTATTAGCCGCAGCTGTCAACAAGCAGTCTGTTACAGTAGACTCTGTTGACGTAGAAGAAAATTTAGCTCAAACTGACCAAGAGATAAACACCTACTTAGGATCTTGGACGGCCTTTAACAAAAACATTACTTCAGTCAAAACCACACAATCGCAATGTGAATATTTGCCTACAATACCCCATGCCCCAGATGACAGAATTTGTAAATATTATCTCGATTACATAATTCATCTAGCTGATAGCCTGCAATTGAACCATATCTTTGTGCATTGTGATCAAGCTGTATTTTCCAAAATGTCGCAAATCATTTGGAAAGAGTCAGGAAAATATGACAAAGCCAAGTGTATCATGGATGGATTTCATATACTTCTGTGCTGGCTGAAAGTTCTTTACAAGCAATATGGAGCTTTAGGATTTCGGGAATGGTGAAGTTATGAATATCTTGAATAATGGCGTCAGAGGCGCGTTAACTGTGCTACTACTATTTGTGTATTTAGCACAAGTTTGTGAAAACCTTAAAACCAGGTATGAAAGTGAATTAATAGTATTTAATCTCAGTACTAAAATTACTGAAGAAAAACGCCTAGGACTATGGACATCTCCGTCAAAAATCAAAAGGCCGGTAAGAGCATCTAGGCCGGGTAAAAATGGCGGGAAAACGAAAAGTTTTTTTCTCATGCTTCTACTTCTTGGAGGAGATATTGAGTCAAATCCTGGACCGACAACTTGCCAGATTTGCAAACAAATCCAGCAAACAGAAGAAGAAGACGTCTGCTCTATATGTCAAAATTGCATGGTAGAAGGCCCTTCTCAAGCAACCATTGTAATAGACGACGCTGATACCAGACCTACATATGAAAAACAACCTATCGAGCAGCCTGAAAAACCACCGCAAATCTTTACTGACACAAAATCTATCAATAATGTTTACCAAATCGATCCCACGCACCCAATTCCATCAGAACATTACTCAAACTACCTCAGACAATTTGAAAACATCAAACACCATCATATTTCAACCTCATACAAAGATCTTGCCCATTATATTCTAGCCATCCAGGATGAATTCTTCATTTCTCTTGGGGAGAAAGATGAGTATAATGTTTCATGGCTAGATCTTAAAAGTAAAAGGAAAGGTAAAAGGAGGGATAAAAAGAGATATGAGGAAATTCAAATCCATGTATCAAATGCAGAAATTCCAAATGAACTACCTTGGGCCAAAATTCATATCCATATCCCCACTGCCACAATATGCTTTGTCTGTCAAGATACTGACATATTCATCCACAAATACATCCCTGCAATACTTGCCAGAATAAGTCAATCTCAACATTCACACCCCATTGATGCTCCCCATCCTGAACCAGAATCAGCAGTAAATCCTAAAGCAATAATCACAAATCACAATACTCCACCTGATCCACCAGAGCCTGAGCCTGATTCACCACCAACTACCCCACAAAACAGCTTTTCTCTCGAAACAAGTCACCATCATGGCAAATCTCTGATCTCCTTATCACTCCACATACAAGTCCCAAGGCAAAAGAACAAGAAGAGGAAGGAAAAGAAAAGAAGAGCATTTACTTATATGGAAAGAAATCATCCAGATAAGAGAAGAACTAAGCAAAATTAAAGAAGAAAGAAATAAAGAAAACCACCCAATTGCATCACATCAACAACATTGGAACCCATATATAAAGAGTTATCATTACAATACGACAAAATAGAGAGCTTGAAAAGAAAATGAGAAATTAAAGAATGAAATCTGGATATTAAAAGATCAAATGAAAGAAATGAATATAACTGACAAGCAACAATGGAAAACAGTGACAAAAAAGCATGCCCTACCTCCTACCCAATCACCTACTCCAAACTTCCAACATCAAAACTTCTATCAACCTCTATCTGAGAATCATATTCATCAAAATCCATTCAAACAAACAACAAACACAAACACCGCATCAAAGCCTCAAACTATTCCACACCAAAACAAACCACCAACCAACACCATACCAAATCATCATCAACCCAATCATCAAACACTTCCAAAACACCCCTCAGATTCACTAAAGAAAACAATTTATGTGGTTGGAGATTCCATGACAAAGGGACTTCAACCATATAAAATGTTGCCAAGAACATCCTCCTTCAAATCCATCAGCATATCAGGAGCCACAACAAATCACCTATCTCACCACATCATTCCAAGTATTCAAAGATCCCTGATGGCATTATCATACATGGAGGCACCATTTTTTTTTTAAAAAAAAACCCCCCCAAAAAACCCCAAATTTTTTTCCCCCCCCAAAAAAAAAAAGGGAAAAATCAAAAACCAAATTTTAGGCCCCCCCTTTTTTTTTTGGGTTTTTTTTTTTTTTTCCCCTTTTTTTTTTTTAAAGTTTTTTAGGAAATTTTAAACCCCCAAAAAAAAAAAACCCTTTTTTTTAAATTTTGGGAGGCCCCCCCAAAAAAAAAATTTTTTTTTTTAAAAAAGGTTTTTTCCCGGTTTTTCCCCAAAAAATTTTTTTTTTTTTTTTTAAAAAATTTAAAAGGGGTTGGGGGGAAAAAAATTTTTTTTTTGGGAAATTTTTTTAAACCCCAAAAATTTTTTAAAAACCCCTTAAAAATTTTTTGGGGGTTTAAAATTTTAAATTTTTTTTTTTAAATTAAAAACCCAAAAAAATTTTTTTTAAAAAAAAATTTTTTTTTAAAAAAAACCAAAAGGGAAAAAAAAAAAAAAATTTTTAACCCCAATTTTTAAAAAAAAAAAATTTTTTTTTAAAATCCCCAAAACCCCCAATTTTTTAAAAAAATTTTTAAAAATTTTTTTTTTTTTGGGGGAAAAAAATTTTTTTAAAAGGTTTTTTTTTTGGAAAAAAAAATTTTTTTCCGGGTTTTTTTTTCAAAAAAATTTTTTTTTTTTTTTTTTAATTTTTTAAACCCTTTTTTGGGGAAAAATAAAACCCTTCTCCCTTTTTTTTTAAGGTTTTATTTCCCCTTTTGGTTTTTTTTTTAAAACCCCCCCTTTTTTTTTTTTTAAAAAAACCCCCCCAAAAAAAAAATTTTTTTAAAAAAAAAATTTAACCCCCCTTAATTGGGGGAAAAAAAAAAAAAAAAGAAAAAAAAAAAAAAAGGGGGGAAAAAAGGGGAAACTCCCCAAAAAAAAATTTTTTAAAAAAATTTTTGAAATTTTAAAAAAAAAAAAAAAACAAAAAAAAAATTAAAATTTTTTGGGGGGCCAAAAAAAAAACCCTTTTAATTTTTTTTTTTTTTTTCCCCCCTTATTTTTTTTTAAAATTTTTTTGCCGTTTTTTTAAAAAAATTTCCCCTTTTTTTGTTTTCCCCAATTTAAAAAAATTTTTTAAAAATTTTTAAAATTTTCCCTTTTTGGGTTTTTCCCCAAAAATTTTTTTTTTTTTAAAAAAATTTTTTTGGCCCTTTTTTTATTAAAATTTTTTTTTTTTTTAACCGGGTTTTTTCCTTTTTTTTAAAAAAAAACCCAATTTTTTTTTCCCCTTTTTTTTTTAAAAAAACCCTTTTTTCTTTTGGGTTCCCCAAAAAAAAGGAAATTTTTAAAAATTTTTTTTCCCCTTTCCCGGGGTTTTTTTTAAAAAATTTTTTTCCTTTCCCCAAAATTTTGGGCCCTTTTGGGGTTTTTTCCAAATTTTCCCTTTTTGGGGTTTTTTCCCCCCCTTTTTTTTGGGTTTTTTTAAAAAAAAAAAAATTTTTTTCCCTTTTTTTTTTTTTTAAAAATTTCTTTCCCTTTTTTTTCCCCCCCCTTTTTTTTTTAAAAGGGGAAAAAACCCCTTTTTTTTTTTCCCCCCCCCCCCAAAAAAGGCCCCCCCTTTTTTCCCTTTTTTTAAAAAAAACCCAATTGGGAAAACCTTTGGGGTTTTTAAAATTAAATTTAAAAACCGGAAAAACCAAATTTAAAAAATTTTTTTTGGAAGGGAAAAAAAAGGGGGGTAAAAAAAAGGGGGGTTTAAAAAAAACCCCCGGGGGTTTTTTTAAAAAAATTTTTTTTAAAAGAAAAAAAGGGGGAAAAAAAAATTAAAAGGGGAAAAAAAAACCCCCCCAAAAACTTTCCCCAATTTTCCCCAAATTTTCCAAAAGGGGGAAATTTTAAAAATTTTAACCTTTTAAAGGTTTTTTTTTTAAAAAATTTTTTTCCCAAACCAAAAAAGGGGGGAAAGTTTTCCCTTTTTCCTTTTTTTTTTTCCCCCCCCTTTAAAAATTTTAACTTTAAAAAACCCCAAACCCCCAAAAATTTTTTTTTTTTTTTAAAAAAGGGAAAAAATTTGGCTAAATTTTTCCCTTCCCTTTCCCCGGGCCCCGGGATTTTTTTTGGCTTTTAAAATTTTTTTTAAAAATAAAAATTTTTCCCCCCCAAAAAATTTTATTTTTAAAAAAAAGGAAAAAAAAAAAAAAAAATTTGGATTTCCCTTTAAAGGGGAAACCCCCCAAAAAAAAAAACCCAAAAAATTTTTTAAAAAATAAGGGGAAAAAACCCCCCTTTTTTTTTTCCCCTTTTTTCCCCCAAATTCCTTAAATTTCCCAATTTTAAACCCAAAAAAAAAAAAGGGGCCAAATTAAAAAATTTTTTAAACCCCTTGGGGTTTTTTTAAAATTTAAAAAATTTTTTTAATTTAAATTTAAAATTTTAGGGGTTTTTTAAAAAAAGGGAAAAATTCCCAAACCGGTTTGGGGAAAACCCAAAAAATTTCCCCCAAAAAAAAAAAAAAAAAAGGTTTCCTTCCCCTTTTTTTAAAAAAAAAAAAAATTCCAAAAAACCCTGGGGGTTTAAATTTCCCTTTTTGGGCCCATTTAAAAAAATTTTAAAAATTTTCCAAAAAAAAAAGGGGAAAAAAAAAATTGCCCTTTTTTTAAAAAATTTTCCCCAATTGGCCCTTTTTTAAATTTGGGGGTTTAAAAAAACCCAACTTTTAAAAAAAGGTTTAATTTAAAAATTTTTTTCCCCCGGGCCCTTATTTTAAAATTCCCTTTTTTTAAATGAATTTGGGGAAAAAAAATTTTAAAAAAAAAAAATTTTTTTTTTGGGGGGGGCCCCCCCAAATGTTTTAGGAAAAATTTAATTTTAAAAATTTAAAAATTTTTAAAAAAAGGGGTTTGGGGGGGGGTTTTTTTCCTTTTTTTAAAAAAGGGGAAATTTTTCCCAAAGGGAAAAAAAAGGTTTTTTAAAGCCAAAAATTTCCCAAAAAAAAAAAAGGGGAATTTCCAAAAAAAAACCCTTTTTAAAAGGCGGAAAAAAAGTTTTAAAAAATTTGGAAAAAAAAAAAATTTTTTTTAAAAAAGAGGGAAAAAAGGAAATTTTCCAAAAAAGGGAAAAAAAAAAAAAAAATTTTTTTTTGGGAAAAAATTTTTTTTTTTTTTTTTAAAAAATTTTAAAATTAAATAAAAAAATTTTTGGGGGCCCCCTTTAAAAAAAATTTTTTTGGTGGGGCCCAAAAAAATTTTTTAATTTTTAAGTTTTTAAAAAAAGGGAAAATTTAAGGGCCCCAAAAAATTTTTAAAAAAAAAAAAAACCCAAAGGGGGTTTTAAAAAAATTTTTTAAAAAGGGGGGAAAAAAAAAAAAAGGGGGGGAAAATTTTAACCCTTTCCCTTTTTAAAAAAATTTTAAAAATTTTTTAAAAAAAAAAGGGTTTTTTTGGGGTTTGGGGGAAAAGGGTTTTTTTTTCCCAAAATTTTTTTAAAAAAAAAAAAGGAAGGTTAGGGAAAAAAATGTTTTTGGGGAAAAAAAAAAAAAAAAAATTTTTAAGGGAAAAAATTTTTCCCTTGGGGTTTTAAAAAATTTAAAAAAATTTAAAAATTAAAACCCAAAACCCAAAAAAAAAATTTTTTTAAAAAAAATTTTTTTGGGAAATTTTTTTAACCTTTTTCCCTTTTTTAAAAAAAAAAAAGGGAAAAAATTTTTAAATTTTTTTTTTTTTTGAAAAGGGAAAAAAAATTAAAAAAAATTTTTTTTTAAAAAATTTTGGGTAAAAAAATTTTTTTTTTTTTTTAAAAAAAAATTTTTTTTATTTTTAAAAATTTTTTTTTTTTTTTTTTTTTTTTTTAAAAACATTTTAAAAGGGGGGCCCTTTCCCAAAAAAAAAAAAAAAAAATTTTAAAAAACCCCCCCTTTTCCCTTCCAAAAACCCTTTTTTTTTTTTTTGGCCCCATTTTTCCTAAACCCCCTTTTAGGGTTTTCCCCTGGGGAATTCTTTTTTTGGTTTGGGTTTTTGGTTTTTGGAAAATTTTTTTTTTAAAAAAAAAAAAATTTTAAAAAATTTTTTTTTAAAAAAATTTTTTTTTTTTTTTTAAAAAATTTTTTTGGGGGGGTTTTGATTGGTTTTTAAAATTTGGGGTTTTGGGTATTTTTTTAAATTTTTTCCCCTTTTTAATTTTTTTTTAAAATTTTTGTTTTTTTTTTTTTTTTTCTTTTCCGTTTTTTTTTTTTTTTTCCCCCCTTTTTTAAAGGGGTTTCCCCGGGGTTTTTTTTAAAAAAAAATTTTTTTTTTCCCGGGGGTTTTGGGGGTTTTTGGCCCATTTGGGGAAAATTTTAAAAAATTCCCCCGGGGGGTTTTGGGAATTGGTGTTACCTTTTAAAAACCTTAAAATTTTGACCCCAAAAGGGGAAAGGTTTTTTGGGTTTTTTTTTAAAAATTTTTTTTTTAAAAATTTGTTTTTTTTTTTTTTTTAAAAATTTTTGGGTTTGTTGTTTTTTTTTTTCCCCCCTTTTTTTGGGGTTTGGGGGTTTTTTCCGCTTTAAAAAAGGGGGGGGCCCCCCAAAAGGCCTTTTTTCCTTTTTTTTTTGGGGGCCCCCGGGGTTTTTTTTTTTTTTAAAACCCCCCCCTTTCAACCCAAAAATTTTTTTTCCCCTTTTTGTTGGTTTGGGGCCAATTTATTTGTTTTTTTAAAATTTTTTTTGGTTTTGAAGGGGGGCCCCCCCGGGGGGTTTTTTAAGGGGGCCCCCCTTTTAAGAACCCCTTTTTTTTTTTGGGGGGGGGTTTTCCCTTTTTTTTTTTAAAATTTTTGGAATTCCTTTTTTTTTTTCCCCCGGGGCCCCGGGTTTTTTGGGTTTTTCCCTTTAAGCCCTTTTTAACCCCCCCCCTTTTTTAAAAGGGCCCGGGGGAAAACCCCTTTTTTTCCCAAATTTTTTTTTCCCCCCTTTAAAGGCCCCGGGGGTTTTTGGGTTTTTTCCCCCCTTTTTTTAAACCCTTTTTCCCTTTGGCCCCTTTTTTCCCAACAAAAGGGGCCCCAAAAAAACCCCCCGGGGAAAACCCCCCCCCCCGGGGCCTTAAATTTGGGCCTAAGTGGAAAGTATAAAATTTTGATTTATCTTCAAATAACTAATTTAGTACAGGCAAGTGAGCACTTTTCTTTCATAGTTCCACTCGGTCGTGCTGATTGTCAATAAACTAAATTGATGTCATTAAGGAGGCGGCTGCTATGAGGCATTGTCCTCTGGGGGTCAAAAAATAATTAAAATTTGGCCTTGCCCCTCAGGGAAATTTTTTCACCTGTTTTGTCAATAGGGGAAAAGGTATATTTTTCAAGTTACTTGCTTTTTGTTATATTTCTATATTTACACGGATATGCAGCGTATCCAAATTCAATTTTGGTGCATTATAAAGATTAATTTTTTGTTTTTTGTTGTTCAACGAGAAGTATCTTAGAGTCAACTGCTAGGAACTTAGATGTTAAAGCTGCTGTGGCAGCAAAGTACTCGCACACAAGATTTGCCAGCTCTGCATTCGTACAATGGGAAAGATTAAAAAAATCATACAGATTGTTTACTGCTGCCTTAAGTAATGCGACTGTGTCAATGACTGATGAGTTGAACCCTTTACAATATCAAGTTCTTGGACAGGTATGCCTATTAATGTGTTACATATTCTAACTTTTTTGTCAGCATTTCCTCATATTTTAGCACCTTTTCCCATTGAATTTGGTTGAAATATTAGCTTCTTGAAAATAAATAGTTTCTTCAGCCTTCTTGAGTCACTTGCTATGCAATCCTGTCAAATTGTCTGCATCATAAATTCGTGTGCCCAACTTTGCTGCCCCTACTTCCCCTTCCTTACATTGAAAACCTGGAAAAGCATGATCAAGAATCTTATTTTGTTATTTGCTTTCAGGACTTTGTGACTGATCTCATTCTGATGAATGATTTGTTCAAACCAGTAGCAATTGTTATGACAGAGCTTAAGGGAATTGAGTTGCCACCGTCGAAAACGCACAGTTGTGTTAAAAAGCTTGTAAAGTGGTTAGAAGATGCCTCATTAGAATGCCATGAGAATGGAAACTTCCACTTCTTTCCAACAATGAATGAAAATGAAAAAGTAAATAGAAATTTTATCAAGTTTTGTTTCCTATGGTTTTGTCCTATAGGTTAACAGTTCATGTGTGTAATGAATGTGGTGGACTTATCTTTATGGTTAAAAAGTATTTAGTGGATGATGGTTTTTTTTAGGAACTCTTGAACCATGATCCAGAAGCTAGCAATCCAAGGGAGAGACCACACTTCCAAGGAGTTGAGCTTAGAATTGGTTGGAAGATTGCTAGTATCGAAAACAACTCAGAGACAGGGAAAAGGACAAAGCCTCAGCAGTTGGTAAACTGGACAGAAAGAACAGTCCAAGATTCATTTGCAGATGTTGCTCAATTTGGTGCAGATCTGGCATTATCTTTGCAGAACCGTTTAGACAACTGTGTTGTAGATGACATATGCACATCACAATTTTTTGACATAGGAGAAACTTTAAATCAGCTTTGCGGTGGGAAAGTTAGCAGTAACAGAGTGAAGATAAAGGAAGGTGATTTAGAAGTGTTTGGAAGTAGCCAATTTGAGAAGTTTTTCAGAGAAGTATGTCACTAAATGTCAAATCTAAAAAGCTGCTGTTTATATTGAAGAGGGTTAGCTCTTCTAGCAGGTACTGTTTTCTGCATGCAGATTGCATCTTCCTGTCTGATAAATAAATAAGAGCAAAAAGCATGGCAAAGCTAAGCCTTATCCATATAAACAGCACTTCATATATTCCTATTCCAAATTAGAGAATTCTGTGGTTGAATATCAGGATTGTTATTTGTGCACTAATTTTACTCATTTCATATACAGGTTTGTAACCTTGCCCACATAAAATCCTTAGATGATGAAAGATTTGATGAAAGGCTGCACCATTCTGTGTTGAAAGGCTGGAAAAACACATTGCGGGCACTGATTTGGGATAAAGATGTTAAGCACCAATGCCTCTCTTGTTTCCAACCAGTTAATGGAGAATGCACTGATGCTATGAAGAAAATCAGTCATGATTCAGAGGCTTTTCTGTTGAAATTTGAATTGATGGAGCCAGACCCAACAAAGTTGAACCTGCATAACAAATGCAAGTTGGCTTACAGCAATGGGCAAGTGATTAAAGGTATTCTGGATGAAAGCAGAGTTGTCGAGCTTCTGTATACAGAGCAAAGTCTTTATGTGCTTGCTGGAAAAGTGGCAATGACATCTTTTGATGTAGCATTGGCAACTGGTGACTCTGAAGCCATAGTTGAAAGTTTCTATAGTGTCATGGACACACAAAGACAGGTGAGGCAGAGCCATGCAACTTTAGAAGATAGGTCAACTCTTGATTGGGCAACATCAAATGTCATGAACCTCAGAAATGCAATTTCAAGGGCAGCCCATTTGTATATTGATGGTGAAAAGGAACTGAAGTTGTCAAGGCACAGGGTTGGCCAACTAAGAAATGTGGCTAAAGACTCTTTCAAAGCTAGTCAGGTACTGACAAAACTGGCAAATCAAAAAGGATGTTATTTTTTCCTTTCATAGACTTAGTGTGTGCTGTGTAATTTTTTGGAGTAGATCTGTTTAAGATTTCTTCTGTATTCCTTTTTCCTACATTGAAACAAACCATTTTAGCTATAGGCTAGACTCTTTGATATTAGCAACATTTTACTTGTAACTGATTGATAGACAACTCCTGCTGTAGGGCCACCCTCTCTGGATAGGATAAAGTGAAAAATAAAGGGGTTTTCTGGTTAAAGAGCCCATTTCAAATTCTTGCTCGCTTTATACAAGCTATACCAAATTTGAAAAAAACTTAAGCTCAAGCTTGAAAATATATTCACCTTGTCTTTAAAAGTCCATTTTGGACCTTTAGGCTATATTTTGTAAGTTTTCTTATGTTAAGTATTTTATAATGTTTAAAAGGAGTGGATTTAAGCTGTATAGCTTGTGCTTGTAGTAATTCTAATGTGCTATTTTAGATTCCTAGCTTCATATACTATTATTTAGATAAAATTATTTTGCTTCCTTGCCTGTGACTTTTGAGAAACCATGAACGTTCATTTAGGTTATGCATAGTTTTAACCGTTATGTTATTTCTCTGTTCTGTTTGGAAAAAAACTCAAAGAAAGTTGCATGTCACTTTAAATTTCTGTTTGATTTCTTTGTTTTGACACTGAAATGTTGACAATTATATTTACCTGATCAGGTAGTGCAAAGGCCGAATCTATCATAAAGTGGAGGTATTTCTTGGAAGAGAAACGTCTATTTATCTTCCTGCCTTCCATGCTATCATAGGCTGTGATACGACGAGCTATTTCTACCATACATCAAAGACGTGTATCTTCACACTGGATGCTGAAGACCAACACGATGTGACTAGTTTCATAAAGAACGTAATATACAATGGAAAATCCGACGAAGCTCTGGTGAGTCTCAGGATCAGACAAAACGAGCAAACATGGCAGCTTATTACCTCAAAAACTTTGGCACACGAATCGTTCAGAAAATAAATCCCTGTGATAGAGGATGGTATTGTAAAGATGGTGTTTTGGAACCACGGTGGTATGATGGTCCTCAAACGCCTCCGTCAGCTACGGCAAGACAAAACCGACCAAATTCTCAGCACATCACAGATGTAGAGACTTCTGGGAGGGATGCAGACAGAGAAGAATCGAATAACGACTTTGATGTTCATGGTGATAATGCGAGCGAAGTAGAATTTTGGGAGAAGTTATTTGAAGATTTTAGCTCTGAAAGCGATGAATTAGACAGTGATGACCCTGAATATCTTCCCTAAAAGTACACTTTAGGTATGGTTTGTTATTTTAAATGACTAATTAACAAAAACTAAGCAAGACCTCATTTGACAACACCCAATAAAGGAATTTTAATAATATTGGGAGGACACGGCTCCCCCTGTCTCTCCCTGTCTTCTCCTTGCTTTCCCTATACCCTTAGGCCTGAAAGCAGCGTCGATTTCCTTCTAAAGATATATTCTCACTTGATTAAATAAGTTTTCCACCGTTTTCCTGGGCCAAAACATAGGAAAATTTGATATGACGTCACATGACCACGCCCGACCACACCCACCGCGGAATCATTTGGTAACAAGCAGATTCGGAAAGAGCATGAAATTTTACGTAGGAAAAATATCACAGACAATATCTGTTTTCAATATTCAAAAGATTTTGCGCCTGTACCTGTCTAATATCTAAAAAGTATGTATGTATGTATGTATGTATGTAATATTGCAGCAACTTAGAATGCTTTACACAACTGTATAGGGAAATAACCAAGGTCAGTATACCCCTTGGCAATAATTCTTGCAACAGCTGCCCATTGCTCGGACTAGAAAATCATGCTGCAAACATGGAATCCTTTCTTGTTCTCCAATGTTGCAGGATATGTTGAACTCTTGCCAAAAATTGAGCCCAAGCATCACGGAAAATGCGTTTTTCGTCCCAGAGTCAAGAAAGTCCTAAACCTTCCTCCGGTCAAAATTTTTCGATATCAAAACCTTCCTCGAATTATTTCTAAAAAAGGGTGCAGCCAGGGTGTTGTTTTATGACAGTAAAACCCGCATATAAGAACCTACCGTTTTGAAATCTGGCTGTTTCGGTTCTTATCTAAAGGATAACATTTACGAAACCAGGCTGAGAGGTTGTTATTTAAGATTCTTGTTAAAGGTTCTTTAAGTTTTCACAAGTTTCATTGTACAAAAATTTATCATTGTTTATTCTAGGGTCAAAAGCGAGAAGGGGAGCTTGGGAGCCATAGCTCTCCTCTTTGAAGTTGAAAATTTAGGCATATTTCATAATTTAGCAGAGGTTGTTGCGTACATAAGAAGCATCTATTAAATCCAATACCTGCCAGATTGCTTTTTTAGATTCTGTAAGAGAAAAATATTCTGTAAAATATGAACCTTTTTAAATTCAGGGTGGAAAGGTTCTTAAGTAAAGGAGCAAAAACTGGAGATTTCAAGCTGTAGCTTCTTTTTCGAGGAAGGTTCTTGTATGCGGGTTTTTGCTGTATCGTATTATGCTTCTCTGATAGCAGAATCGCCTTTCTTCCCTTCTGGCACGTCTTTCTTTTGGTCGCTTTAAAGGTGGTGGTTGATTACCTTCAAACCAAAGTGGCTTGGTTACCTCATCAAGCACCCATCCATAATCTGTTAGTTGCAACTGCGGGAGCACAGGAAAAAGACATTTTCTCCTGATCTAAGATTGCAAATGTTCCTGCAAAATACCTTGTGTGAGGGAGGAGCTGAATGGAAGCTGAATTTTTTTGCTTCATCTCATTATAGATGTGTATGGGTGTCCGTGTTTCCAAATACATTTCTTGACTCTTACCGGAATACATTACAAGCAATCTGTCTCTTTTTCAATAGCCAGATCTTTGCCTATGCCTGTGATGTGGTCTATTTAAGTTTGGCTCCTTTGAAAGATGCTTGAATGCTTTTACCTTGCCAACGTTATGCATGTATGAAGTTGAATCGCATCTAGTGATTGCGAAAGTTGTGGTTCCGCTTGTGACTATTATTTACCGCAATGGACTCTTTGCTTATTTTTTCTTGAAATACTTAATGTTTATAAAAAAGTTACAGAACATTTTAATGATCACATAAACAGTAACACATGGTTACACCTTAATTGGACATGATTGCAGAATAGTATGAATGATTGTCCACTCAGAAAGTCATTTTAACATTTTATATTGTACAAGAATGGCGCTACCAGGGGGCACAGGGGGGGAAGGAGCCCCCTCAGATTTTCAGCTAGCTCCCCCATCGGCACTTAAGTTTTCAGATATTTTGATAAACTGTCGGCACTTTTGGACAACAAACACGCCTTTTTGGCATTTTGCAAACAGCTTTATAATATTTTAGTAGCTCTGAACTTCGAAAAAAACTGCTTTTAGGTTCACCCAACATGCGGCATAGGGCTGTGGTATGGGAATTTTACAGGGTAAGGTATTGACAAAAAAAGCAAGTCTACCCCTGTCGGCACTTGAGATTTTTTTGACCCCCCACAATTTATTGTGTGGCGCCATCTCTGTTATCGTATTACGCAAAGGTAATATTCGGAAGAAACTCAGTGAAAGACAATTATCTAGAATACGGCGATGTTGTCAGTCACACCCAATTTAGTGGCATTTTCTATTTTTTTGCTTTATTTAGACCTCAAAATTGAAATTTAACCCATTTATGATAGAGTTAGAGCTAAAACATGACGATATTATGATGTCATCAACCACGCCAAAATGGTAGTTATTTCGGAAAGGCCCATGGTTTTTTTTAATTTGATGGGACGAAAAACCCCTAAATCATCTCTCAAACAAAAAGTTAGGCAATTTGTTAGATTGTTACACTATTTGACCCGTCTAGTTGATGGCAATGCCGGTTTTACTGACCTATCTGATTCAAGTCTGGATACAATTATGGTTGAAATAATGCAAGAATGCCCAAATGCTGGAGATCGAATGGTCATTGGTTCCCTGCGAGCAAGGGGTGTCTTTGTGCAGAGAATGAGAGTTCGTGAATCGATGTTGCGAGTGGACCCTATGGGAGGTGAACTCAGGACACGTCAACATTCAATAAGGAGGAGGGTTTACAGTGTGCCTTGCCCAAATTCATTATGGTAATAATTTTTTTATATGTACAGTTACAAACAAGAAATAATTCCATAATGATACGATTTCAACAAACATTTTCCTATAGAAATTCAAATGAACTCAATAATGATAAGATGGTACCAAAGCACAACATAAAACAAGGTTATCTATCTGCATTATATTGAATAAAAATAACGACAGGGATTTTAAAGTAAAATAAAGTATGAACAATGCAGAACACACAATAAAAGTGCACAGCTGGCAATTCTCAACCATAAGGAACATTAAAATATTAAAATATGTTAACAATCCTTGTCATGTCAATGTTGGTTCAAAGACAAAGTTATGTCGTATATACCAGGTGTTTTGATTGGTAACTTGTACAGCTACAGCTGAAATCAAACTATTTTTCACTACGGTTACCTTTGTGTGACTCAATATTCTATATTTCAAAAATATATTCTTTCTTTTCATTTTTTGCCAGTTTTAATCTTGAATGTGACGCCTGATATTATGTGTCACTTACCGTCAAAGGCAGCCATCTCCAGTACATCTGTAAAACTCTTGAATGTATTTATTTCAACATCCTTTTGGTTTGATCCATCTATACTGTAATCAACCACAACAGGGAGAAGGAACCCATCCAGATTAACTTCAAAGTTTGTAGACACTGTGAAAACCGGCTCGAATATATGGGGAAACAGCTTTATTTGCTCAAGGAGGCCAAACAACTGAATCCCTTTCTGAAACTGCTTAATTGCTCCAGCTATGGCCTAAATCATATCTTTGAAACAAATGGACCTAAAAAAGAAAATCACAGTAAATCTATGAGTGTATATTAGTTAGCAAAGCTACGTTTCAGCGTCAAAACCTGAACATCAGTCACTGCATTGCAAAAATTAATATTAGTTTTTGCAAAAATGATTACTTTGCAATATCAGCTGCAACACAAAATGCTAATCATAAAATCGACCAAACAAGTCACAAACAAGAGCAAATCAAATTGCTCACTATTAGGCACACCCTATAGATTATATTTTCATGGAATACCCATTTTTAATCTTCCTTACTGAATCATTTGTTTTTGGTTAGCCAGTTTTTCCTTATGTGCAATCCCTCTGTATCCTATGTTGACAAGTACATCTTGCAGCAAATAAGTTACCAAAATTTCTTGCAACTCTGCTAGCATGTGCTTCCACAACACTTGATAAAAACACTTTATTGCAGATAGGACATGTCACCAGATATTGAGATCCATCTGGATGTTCCACTGCTTTCTCTGCACAGAATGAATCATTTTTGTTTTTACTTTTTGGCTTGTTTTTTAAACAATTGTCAATCAATGATGTTGCTGAAAAAATGACACTTTATTATTCTTTTTTGGGACAATTTTTTCTTTATCACTTTCACCACTACTAGAAGATTTTCATCTTCAGTATCACTTCCTTATGAACTATCCTCTTTTGGAAATAAATCCCAATTAATTTTGCTTATTGCTCACACATAGAGTGGCCCTTGACCTGTTTGATCTTTAATAATTTGCAAATCTCAGTTCTTGATGCTGGGTTTTATGAGGCTATCACCAACAGCTTTTAAGAAATCAAAGGAGGGTGTTTTATACACCCACATGTTTTTCAAAACTATACAGTCTTGAGTCTTTGTGAATCCTCGCACAAACTGTTTGGTCATTTGCAGGTTCTCCTTGTGATTTTTAGGCATATGTTTTGTGTTGCCTCTTTGAGGAGCAATGATAGGTGTTTTCCAAAGCTATTTGCTGTCTTTGAGCAGCTTGACAGTTGGAAAGCCGCTGTCCATAACAACTAATTTCTGAGCGTTTTTGAATCCATTCAGTAATTGATCTACAATTTCATAATTCTTTCTGTTTGTATGACTTTTTTCCAACCTTCGTTATGTGGTTCAAGATGAAATAGCCACCTTCTTCTCCCTTATCACTTTTTTTGCATACCGTCCAGCTCATCCTGATAGGTTTATCAGGGTTGTATATCGTGAACGGATTTCGTCTCCTCTTACTTTTGATCCTACCCTCATCAATGCCTAATTCGAAACCAGCCTGCCACAACAAAACAGATTTTTTATGCAAGTAATTCACACCAGAATTTATCACCCCAGGTAATGTCTGTGCAGTACAGTGGAGGTTGTTAAGTACAGCAGGGGGATAACATTGAGTACAGTGGAGGCTGTTCAGTACAGCAGAGGGATAACATCAGTACAGTGGAGGTTGTTCAGTACTGTGGAGGGATAACATCCGTACAGTGGAGGGATAACATGATGCATGTGGGGGGATAACATCAGTACAGTGGAGGATGTTCAGTACTATGGAGGGATAACATCAGTACAGTGGAGGGATAACATGATGCGTGTGGGGGGATAACATTGAGTACAGTGGAGGCTGTTCAGTACAGCGGAGGGATAACATCAGTACAGTGGAGGCTGTTCAGTACTGTGGAGGGGTAACCAGACATTACAAACCCTATTCCTTTATCATCTTCATGCGATTTTGCCGATTTTCTTCACATAATTAGGGTCCTGAGATCCATGTTCATATGTTGCATCTATGCAATTTGAAATGAATTGATCATCCACTATCTTTTCAATATCATCATTTGGGTTCATTTCCTCCTTGAAATCCATAAGAAGGCAGCCGTGTATCACAGTTTCTGAACGCATTTTGTCTTTCATAAAATCCCTTTCTCTAGATGTCGACCAGTGGCAACACCTTATCTCGTCATCGTTGCTAAAAACACCATCCAGTTCGTATTCCATTCCATCATAATCTTCACATTAACTTGAAACTTCTTCATCCTCATAAGAATCTGCAAAAGAAAATTTGTGCTCCAAATTGTCTTCTTCATCGCCTCTTCATCGCTGGAACCCAAGCTTGAGTTATCGAAATCCATTTCACTTGCACGCTTTAATGCCACTGGCTCTAATATTGACGTCAATCAAATTCAAAGCTTTCCTGCCCTTTTGGTTTCTCTTGTCCCAGACTCTTTTTTATTGATATGAACGCAATGAAACAGAAAATTGATCACCACGTAGAATAACCTTGCAGCACATGACCTTGAAGAAGATGCTTGAAGACTGCAAACAGCTTTGCAGGGCACATGTCATTTTCGCGACGATTCTCAAAGCCGTAGAGAAAACATAACCATTACATAACAGAATCAGCTCATTGCCAAGGTCAATCAAGGAGCAGATACGGCCATCATCCATCTCTTACTTCCTGCTTCTTTGTACCGAGAAATCTATGGATGGGTGGACAGATCGAACCATCAGCTTGCTTAATGTAATACTGAATTTATAAGCATACAGAAGCAAAACAGAATTCTAGACAGCCTTATTGAAATGTAAGTCTTGGTAAACGGACACACTCAATGGAGAAACAGTAAGAATCTTACAAAAGGTGTTAAAAAAACACAGCTTGCTCACAGTGAGTTCAGATTTGAGGTTATTCGCATCTGGTATGCAGTATTTAGAAAAACAAATGGCAGAGAAAAAGTTCTACACTATCCAGGTAACGGGCAGAGTCACCACAGAAGAAAGCTTGCCCTAACAATTACCTCACCGAGAGAGGGTAGCCACAAGGAGGTTAGAATATCAGCTGAAACTTCAAGCAAAGATCAGCGTTTGAAATGCAGAATATGTGGGAGGAAAACTTCGTTCAAATGCGACAAATGTTCTGGTCCTGGAGAACCTCTCGTGATATGCTCTTCTCAAATTGGGCGCCATTGCTGGAACAATTATCATATAATTCGAGAATATGACATTCCAAGTAGCCAATCTCAGGAGTCACAATAGCAAACTGTTGGTTATATTGCTTTTATGTTGAAATCAGGTAATCTGAATCATTTGCTAATTAGCTTCTCTTCACATAGCCTGCGTGCAGACTCAAACCTCTGTGAAGGAGGTAAGAGCTTGCAGAAGAGTTTCAGACTTTTGATAAAATAATTTATGCGATATTACTTGGAAAAGATATTTACGTCAGCACTCATACAGGATACGGAAAGTCGTTAGTTTTTCAAGCTATTCCAAGTGTTCAAGATTATCTCAATGATGATCTGGTAGGCACCAGCACAGTCTTAGTTGTATCAGCAGTATCTGCAGCTGGAATCTTTGAGAATCAAGATGAAGAGAAGTTGAGTGCCATGGAAGATAGCTGCTACTCCCTCGTCTATGTGTCACCTGAGACATTCCTGGCAAAGTCTCCCTGGAGGTGTTTAGCGTCATCAGAGTAGTTAAGAAGATTGCTGTGCTATAATAATAGACGAGGCTCATTGTATAGTACACTGGTAAGTTTTTTCTTGCTCGCAGTTACATCATTACTTCTTTTTTTAATAAATTTAAAAATTTTCAGGGGAACATCATCATCTCAAACAGCTGCACCATTCAGACACTGGTTTTGCAAGCTATTGGAGCTGAAAACATTGCTCAATCCAATCACAAGATGGGGAATCTTCACAGCAACTGCTACAAAAGCCACCAAGTCTGCTATCTTCTTGATGCTGGACATAAATCCAAACAAGATATTCAGCATAGAGCAATCACCTGTGGGAGGTAATATATCATACCATTTGTATTACATATATAAAAGCAGATCATTGGAGGGCATTTTCCACTCACTGATTGAAGAGCTGCAAACTGAAAAGGAATGCACACAAAGATGTATTATTGTTTGCCAAACTAGGAAACAATGTGCATTGTTATACAGAGTTATTGTTAACGCTGTTTTTACAGAATCAACTTCCAACATTGAGCCTATAACGAACCATCTAATTTAGATGTTTCATGCTGGTAGCCCTGACTCAGCCAAGAGTCATGTTTTAAATGAGATGGGAAACCCAGAAAGTAAACTTCAAGTTCGGTTCTGCACCATTGCCTTTGGAATGGGAATCAATTGCAGAAATGTTTATAGGAGCATTCACTTTGGACCATCCTCAAATATTGAGATGCTATTGCAAGAAATTGGCAGGCTAGGCAGGGATGGAAAACAGTGCTTTTGCTTTATACTCCACAATGGGCAACTTTTATCCCACTGGAAAGAGGAAATAAAGGAATTTGTACACAGCCATGAATGTCGCCAAAAATTAATAACAGAATCCTTTTCAAAGAATTATCAGGCAAACAGACCAACAGGCTGATTTTGTTGCGATGTTTGTAGTAGAACATGCATGCGATTGCTCCTCACATGTTGCACTGGAATTATTTGATCCAAATAAAGAAAAATTACTCTTGGAAGTTAGCAACAAAAAAAGAAATGTATCCAGAGAGCTAAGAGAGCTATTGCATGCAAAACTGAAGGTATACAGAAATCAATTATTAGCAGAAGATAATGTGTTTATCCCTGTCGGGTCTACCATGATACTACAAGAGTTTGATAATTATCAAATAAACCAGGTGCTAGATAACTGCGCAATTTTATACAATATTAAAGACATAACCCAACATGTTGAATTGTGGCATTTAGTACATGCAAAGAAAATTTTTGTTGCATTGTCTGAAGTTTTTCAGACATGGATGATTTACCGGAAAGCAGTGAATGCAAAGAAATGGATATTTCAACTGAAAGCTCATAATATGACAACTCAACATCACTCACTCAGTCTTTTAACACAACAATCGTGAGTCAGGCTGAAGTTTCAGTTGAAGACAGCAATTTGACAGTCTCAAGTTATGGTGACCAAGACATTAGCGACATTATAAAACCCTTATTGCACTAAAGAATGATACATTATTTCATTAAAAAACTCGCATATAAGAACCTACAATCCTGGACAATAGTTAGGAGACGGATCGAGGATTTTCTTTACATTATTCAAAGATCACACCCCCTCCCCCCCTAATCAATGTTGTTTTCACTAAAAAGTAGTTAGTTTTGTTCGAGGTGCTCTACTGTTACTATTCCACAACATTGACTAAGGGGGGAGGGGGGCCTTTCAAATTGTTATCTCTCTAAATGTGAAATTTAAGTGGAAAACATCGTTAAAGAAACTGGAGTTTCAAGGGCACATAGACAGGGAAATTACTACAACCATCTAGCAAACTGCCTAACCCTAAATTTTATTTCGGATTCGAGTTCTCCATGTTGAAGAGTATCTAAAACTGCCAGGGGCCATTTTAGGCGTGGCCTGGTTTTCACGTGATTCATGACCACACCTACCCACGGTCTGAAAATGTTTTTTGGAATTTTGGAAAAATTTTTCACCAATGTGTAGTGTATCAGAAGGCAAGAAATAAATTATAAAACACTTACTACTTTCCTCTTACCATTCTGGAGGTACAGCGTCTCAAAGTTTGTGTTGTTGTTGTTGTTAAAAAACATAAATATGTCAATATTGCGCGTATAAACTGGAGTTTTCGAGTTGGAATCCATAGTTATAATCATGATAGTTTAATTGGTGTATTTACACTATTTACAATGTATCTTTGCCTTCTCTGGTAGCTTTACTGGCGTATCAAGGCAGCCATTCGTCGAACGAATCTTCACTGGACAGAAAGTCCGAAACCTCCCAATCGCTTTGATCTGCTTCCGATAATATGACTGTTTCTGGGTTGGATTGTATTGTTTCGTCATCACCATCGTAAATGCTAGGCGATATTCCTCTTCTGAGATATCTTTCGTCGCTGCAAGAATAGAAGATATCTTACGTTTTCTTTTTTTTGGTTTCGGCGCTGTGACTCTGGTACCTGGCTTCTAGTAAACCATACTGGTGAGACGATATTTTCTACTGGGTCCCATTGCCATCCGTTTTCGTCAAAAAGTATCGATGGCACTTGCGGCATGTGACAATGATACCATAAAAATGCTTGATGATGGCAGCGTTTGATTGCCTGCTCTACTGACTTGGGATCAGGTGGTATGCCCATGGATGATTTGGTTTTCATCTCTTTATATAGTCGTATTCTTATACTCAAGTATGCCTTGTCTGCTTTTCCACTGTAAATGTTTTTTCGAATGAATTCCTTTATGTCTTCGATATCGTTGGCTTGACATGAGTGCTTTTATCCAATACAGATCTCTCACGTATTTGACGTGGTATGTCGCGGCTGTATTTTACCATACACGCTAGCCAAATACAAGAGCGGATCCCTGAGGGAATCACATGGCGAGATGCCTTTTGACCGTCATTTGAGTACCGACGTAAGTTGCTCGTTGAACATCGGACATAAGCCTTGGGACACTATCTTTGAAGAGTCTATGTCCCTGTAACTCGGCTGTTACTTGCTTACTGACACATCCTAAAACTCCGATGGTCACCACTAATAAGGTTACAGTTTTATAACCTTTGGATTTGTTGGCTCTATAAAGAACGCGCTTGAGCTTTGCATACTTATTTGTTTTCTCTTCATATGCCTGTGTAAGGCGTTTATCATACGGCACAGTGACTTCGATTATGATGATTTCTTTTGCCGGCCTATCGCATACCACTAGGTCCGGCCGGAATATTCGCTTTACAGGTTTGAGCTGCGTATCCCAGAGAACCCTGCATTGATCTTTCTTATACTCCGCCTTTGGGGCTTTTTCCGCCGGGCAGATTTCAATGTCATACTTCTGTAATAGGTGGTTGAGCACCACCTTTGCAACTTCATCATGCCTTTCTTTGTAAGCCCCAAAGTTGTGTTTGCCACATGCGGATATGATATGTGTCAGACCATCTTTGCCTTTGCCGCATAGTCAACATTGTCGTAACGCCGGGTTGCCCGTGGCAGCATGTGCTGCCTTGGATAACAAGGTGCCATCTTGGATGGCCATGACGTAGCCCTCTATCTGGGGTGGCAGTAAGCCTTCGAGGAGCCATTTGTGCGTAAGTTGGGTATCCACATTCTCACGTTCAACCAGTTTGCCATACTTAGTATGGCATTTTGTGTTGTATATGGCTGCTTTTGTTCGCTGCTCATATGTCTTGGCTACTGTAGATTTCAATTTCCGGCTATGATTTCGCACTTGAATGCCGTTGCGTTTCACCGTTTCCTCAACAGAGTATTCAGTCATGCCCAAAGACTGAAACACCCTGTTTGCTTTGGCGATAATTGCAGCTCTCCTACGCCCTGATTGTCCGTCTCCAGTGGCTCTAATGTCTCGACAAAGCGACTGTGCAAACTCGTCTTCTGCCTCGCTAAGATTGCATACGACAGAGAGGGCGGTTTGACAGTATAGCTCCTCCAGATTGCAAATACCCCTGCCACTGGCCTTTCTTGGCAAGTATAGTCGATGGGCCGACGCTGAACGATTTTGATATCCCACTTTCCGCAGGTGGGCTCGTATCTTAGCGTCAAGGCGTCTCATATCACCTTTGGGGGTACTTCCATTGTTCAATATACTAGACGTGCCGCCCAAATGGGTAACTTTTCAGCGCCAATTTCCCTACACATGGGTTGGTTTTCCGTAAAGAATCTCTACACATGGGTAGCAAAATATATGTAACATTTGAGATATTGGTACAAATGGGTAAAAATTTCGTTGTTTTTTCTATACATGGGTACCACGACAAACAGAATTTATCGGTAGACATGGGTGGGTTTGGAAAAACTGGGCGGCACGTCTAGTCACTTGAACAATGAAGTACCCCGTTACCGATCTGGCCAACTGGTGTGTGTCTGTGTACCTTAGTAGGCAAATCAAATAAGGTGACGAATTATACCCAAAGGCACGTTGTTTTCACACACCTATGCTTGACCTATATTAAGATAAGCAATTCGCTACAGTAATTGTTATTTCCGAATACGGAATCGCAGGTTTCTTACTTTAGTACAGACAGGAATGTCACCCATCTAATATCTAAATAGAGACAATCCTGGACAATAGTTAGGAGACGGATCGAGGATTTTCTTTATATTATTCAAAGATCACACCCCCCCCTAATCAATGTTGTTTTCACTAAAAAGTAGTTAGTTTTGTTCGAGGTGCTCTACTGTTACTATTCCACAACATTGACTAAGGGGGGAGGGGGGCCTTTCAAATTTTTATCTCTCTAAATGTGAAATTTCATTTAGAGAGCAAAATTACAGCACCAATCTCGTAACGTTTTGTCCAGGATTGTCTCTAAAATGTGATGCATTATTTGGGGAAAAAAGGCCATAAATGTGGTTAGAATCTGCACCCCTCGCTGTAATTCGGCAAAATTGTAGAAGAGTGAATTGAGAAAACCATATATGGAAATCGTGGGTATTGGGAAATATTATTTGACGTCAAATGTTAATAGAAGGCAAAGAACTTCAGGAATTTTTATTCTGCAGAAAAATGGTTAGACCAAGATGCATAAAACCTGAAACGCGAGCTTTGATTTTTTTGCAACAAAATGAAAAAGTGGAAAACATCGTTAAAGAAACTGGAGTTTCAAGGGCACACATTTACAGAATAAGGAAGGAATCAATTGAAGCAAGGACAGGAAACTATAAGGGAGGAAAAACAGGGGGAAGGCCATCCAAAATATCACATCGAATGAAGAGGAGGTTGCTTAGACTGATAAAAACAATACAAAAAGATAATCCCAATTGGACTGTTAAAAGGTTGATGGAGCGCGCAGATTTACGAAATGTGTCTAGAAGAACTGTTACAAGATTTCTAAATGCAAATGGGTTTAACTATTTACAGGCACGCAAGAAAGGACTCTGACAGATACTGACAAAAAGAGACGTTTGAAATTCGCAAAAACCGTTAGCAGAGATCACAGTGAAGACTTTTGGCAAACCAGAATCGCTTTTATTTAGATGCTGTTGGCTTTGTGTACAAAACGAATCCTAAAGACCAAGCACTTGCACCGTGTGGAAGAGTATGGAGATCAAAAGCGGAGGGTTTGCTGCAAGGCTGCACTGCAAAAGGACAGGCATGCGGAACAGGGGGCTGCACTATGAAGTTTGTCGTTGCTATTAGCTTTGGGAAGGGGGTTATTTGCACAGAGTATTACGAAAAAATGAATGGAAAATACTTCTCAGACTTTTTGGACAGAAATTTTCAGTCATTAGTAGAAGCTTCTGGAAAGAACAGTCGCATGTGGATACAAGATGGAGACCCTTCGCAAAATTGTGGTCTGGCAAAACAAGCTATGAACGTGTAAACTCAGAACTCTTTCCGATTCCACCTAGAAGTCCAGACATAAATCCTATTGAGAATGTCTTTGCAATGGCGAAAAGAATACTGAAACAAGAAGCGATTGATTGTAATATTTCCTATGAATCAAAGGAGCAATTTCAACACAGAGTTGTTAATGTATTGAAATCTATTCCAGTTGAAAAAATCGACACTATAATTGAGTCAATGCCTAAACGAATGAAAATGATAATTGCCACCAACGGGGAACGAATTAAGTATTAAATGATTAGCAGTCTTGCTGTATAATGTAAAGTTTTAGTTATTGTAGTGCACCAATTTTAATCTTGATTGCAACTAGCAAGACATATACATATTTGTGCGACAATATTTTTTTGTGTTTTTAGTTTCTAATTGTAGTTGTGTATATGATAGCATGTACAGTATTGATTGCAACAATGTGCATGTTTGTATGGCAAGCAATGGCTTGTTTTCGGAAACAATTTACCTAATAAACAGATTGTTAATCACGGGTCAGCAATGAGCGCAACGAGTCAGCAACGGGTCAGCGAAACGGGTCAGCAATTTGCGAAGTTGAAATGCTTTGTTATCAACGGGTCAGCACGAGTCAGCAACACTTTTTTATAAATTATATATATATATATTTTAAAAAAGAAGTGCTGACCCGTGCTGACTCGTTGAGTCCAATAGGATTTTATATGTTTGAACTGCTGACCCGTTTGCTGACCCGTTGCTGACTCGTTGCTGACTCGCTGAATATTTTTATAAAGAGTAAATGTGCTCACTACCCATCAAGTACACATGTATAACAGAACGAAATCTCGTAACACTAACTGTGACATGCGGATTTGTAAATTAAACTTCTTATGTTACCGATCTGGCCAACTGGTGTGTGTCTGTGTACCTTAGTAGGCAAATCAAATAAGGTGACGAATTATACCCAAAGGCACGTTGTTTTCACACACCTATGCTTGACCTATATTAAGATAAGCAATTCGCTACAGTAATTGTTATTTCCGAATACGGAATCGCAGGTTTCTTACTTTAGTACAGACAGGAATGTCACCCATCTAATATCTAAATAGAGACAATCCTGGACAATAGTTAGGAGACGGATCGAGGATTTTCTTTATATTATTCAAAGATCACACCCTCCCCTAATCAATGTTGTTTTCACTAAAAAGTAGTTAGTTTTGTTCGAGGTGCTCTACTGTTACTATTCCACAACATTGACTAAGGGGGGAGGGGGGCCTTTCAAATTTTTATCTCTCTAAATGTGAAATTTCATTTAGAGAGCAAAATTACAGCACCAATCTCGTAACGTTTTGTCCAGGATTGTCTCTAAAATGTGATGCATTATTTGGGGAAAAAAGGCCATAAATGTGGTTAGAATCTGCACCCCTCGCTGTAATTCGGCAAAATTGTAGAAGAGTGAATTGAGAAAACCATATATGGAAATCGTGGGTATTGGGAAATATTATTTGACGTCAAATGTTAATAGAAGGCAAAGAACTTCAGGAATTTTTATTCTGCAGAAAAATGGTTAGACCAAGATGCATAAAACCTGAAACGCGAGCTTTGATTTTTTTGCAACAAAATGAAAAAGTGGAAAACATCGTTAAAGAAACTGGAGTTTCAAGGGCACACATTTACAGAATAAGGAAGGAATCAATTGAAGCAAGGACAGGAAACTATAAGGGAGGAAAAACAGGGGGAAGGCCATCCAAAATATCACATCGAATGAAGAGGAGGTTGCTTAGACTGATAAAAACAATACAAAAAGATAATCCCAATTGGACTGTTAAAAGGTTGATGGAGCGCGCAGATTTACGAAATGTGTCTAGAAGAACTGTTACAAGATTTCTAAATGCAAATGGGTTTAACTATTTACAGGCACGCAAGAAAGGACTCCTGACAGATACTGACAAAAAGAGACGTTTGAAATTCGCAAAAACCGTTAGCAGAGATCACAGTGAAGACTTTTGGCAAACCAGAATCGCTTTTATTTAGATGCTGTTGGCTTTGTGTACAAAACGAATCCTAAAGACCAAGCACTTGCACCGTGTGGAAGAGTATGGAGATCAAAAGCGGAGGGTTTGCTGCAAGGCTGCACTGCAAAAGGACAGGCATGCGGAACAGGGGGCTGCACTATGAAGTTTGTCGTTGCTATTAGCTTTGGGAAGGGGGTTATTTGCACAGAGTATTACGAAAAAATGAATGGAAAATACTTCTCAGACTTTTTGGACAGAAATTTTCAGTCATTAGTAGAAGCTTCTGGAAAGAACAGTCGCATGTGGATACAAGATGGAGACCCTTCGCAAAATTGTGGTCTGGCAAAACAAGCTATGAACGTGTAAACTCAGAACTCTTTCCGATTCCACCTAGAAGTCCAGACATAAATCCTATTGAGAATGTCTTTGCAATGGCGAAAAGAATACTGAAACAAGAAGCGATTGATTGTAATATTTCCTATGAATCAAAGGAGCAATTTCAACACAGAGTTGTTAATGTATTGAAATCTATTCCAGTTGAAAAAATCGACACTATAATTGAGTCAATGCCTAAACGAATGAAAATGATAATTGCCACCAACGGGGAACGAATTAAGTATTAAATGATTAGCAGTCTTGCTGTATAATGTAAAGTTTTAGTTATTGTAGTGCACCAATTTTAATCTTGATTGCAACTAGCAAGACATATACATATTTGTGCGACAATATTTTTTTGTGTTTTTAGTTTCTAATTGTAGTTGTGTATATGATAGCATGTACAGTATTGATTGCAACAATGTGCATGTTTGTATGGCAAGCAATGGCTTGTTTTCGGAAACAATTTACCTAATAAACAGATTGTTAATCACGGGTCAGCAATGAGCGCAACGAGTCAAGCAACGGGTCAGCGAAACGGGTCAGCAATTTGCGAAGTTGAAATGCTTTGTTATCAACGGGTCAGCACGAGTCAGCAACACTTTTTTATAAATTATATATATATATATTTTAAAAAAGAAGTGCTGACCCGTGCTGACTCGTTGAGTCCAATAGGATTTTATATGTTTGAACTGCTGACCCGTTTGCTGACCCGTTGCTGACTCGTTGCTGACTCGCTGAATATTTTTATAAAGAGTAAATGTGCTCACTACCCATCAAGTACACATGTATAACAGAACGAAATCTCGTAACACTAACTGTGACATGCGGATTTGTAAATTAAACTTCTTATGTTACCGATCTGGCCAACTGGTGTGTGTCTGTGTACCTTAGTAGGCAAATCAAATAAGGTGACGAATTATACCCAAAGGCACGTTGTTTTCACACACCTATGCTTGACCTATATTAAGATAAGCAATTCGCTACAGTAATTGTTATTTCCGAATACGGAATCGCAGGTTTCTTACTTTAGTACAGACAGGAATGTCACCCATCTAATATCTAAATAGAGACAATCCTGGACAATAGTTAGGAGACGGATCGAGGATTTTCTTTATATTATTCAAAGATCACACCCTCCCCTAATCAATGTTGTTTTCACTAAAAAGTAGTTAGTTTTGTTCGAGGTGCTCTACTGTTACTATTCCACAACATTGACTAAGGGGGGAGGGGGGCCTTTCAAATTTTTATCTCTCTAAATGTGAAATTTCATTTAGAGAGCAAAATTACAGCACCAATCTCGTAACGTTTTGTCCAGGATTGTCTCTAAAATGTGATGCATTATTTGGGGAAAAAAGGCCATAAATGTGGTTAGAATCTGCACCCCTCGCTGTAATTCGGCAAAATTGTAGAAGAGTGAATTGAGAAAACCATATATGGAAATCGTGGGTATTGGGAAATATTATTTGACGTCAAATGTTAATAGAAGGCAAAGAACTTCAGGAATTTTTATTCTGCAGAAAAATGGTTAGACCAAGATGCATAAAACCTGAAACGCGAGCTTTGATTTTTTTGCAACAAAATGAAAAAGTGGAAAACATCGTTAAAGAAACTGGAGTTTCAAGGGCACACATTTACAGAATAAGGAAGGAATCAATTGAAGCAAGGACAGGAAACTATAAGGGAGGAAAAACAGGGGGAAGGCCATCCAAAATATCACATCGAATGAAGAGGAGGTTGCTTAGACTGATAAAAACAATACAAAAAGATAATCCCAATTGGACTGTTAAAAGGTTGATGGAGCGCGCAGATTTACGAAATGTGTCTAGAAGAACTGTTACAAGATTTCTAAATGCAAATGGGTTTAACTATTTACAGGCACGCAAGAAAGGACTCTGACAGATACTGACAAAAGAGACGTTTGAAATTCGCAAAAACCGTTAGCAGAGATCACAGTGAAGACTTTTGGCAAACCAGAATCGCTTTTATTTAGATGCTGTTGGCTTTGTGTACAAAACGAATCCTAAAGACCAAGCACTTGCACCGTGTGGAAGAGTATGGAGATCAAAAGCGGAGGGTTTGCTGCAAGGCTGCACTGCAAAAGGACAGGCATGCGGAACAGGGGGCTGCACTATGAAGTTTGTCGTTGCTATTAGCTTTGGGAAGGGGGTTATTTGCACAGAGTATTACGAAAAAATGAATGGAAAATACTTCTCAGACTTTTTGGACAGAAATTTTCAGTCATTAGTAGAAGCTTCTGGAAAGAACAGTCGCATGTGGATACAAGATGGAGACCCTTCGCAAAATTGTGGTCTGGCAAAACAAGCTATGAACGTGTAAACTCAGAACTCTTTCCGATTCCACCTAGAAGTCCAGACATAAATCCTATTGAGAATGTCTTTGCAATGGCGAAAAGAATACTGAAACAAGAAGCGATTGATTGTAATATTTCCTATGAATCAAAGGAGCAATTTCAACACAGAGTTGTTAATGTATTGAAATCTATTCCAGTTGAAAAAATCGACACTATAATTGAGTCAATGCCTAAACGAATGAAAATGATAATTGCCACCAACGGGGAACGAATTAAGTATTAAATGATTAGCAGTCTTGCTGTATAATGTAAAGTTTTAGTTATTGTAGTGCACCAATTTTAATCTTGATTGCAACTAGCAAGACATATACATATTTGTGCGACAATATTTTTTTGTGTTTTTAGTTTCTAATTGTAGTTGTGTATATGATAGCATGTACAGTATTGATTGCAACAATGTGCATGTTTGTATGGCAAGCAATGGCTTGTTTTCGGAAACAATTTACCTAATAAACAGATTGTTAATCACGGGTCAGCAATGAGCGCAACGAGTCAGCAACGGGTCAGCGAAACGGGTCAGCAATTTGCGAAGTTGAAATGCTTTGTTATCAACGGGTCAGCACGAGTCAGCAACACTTTTTTATAAATTATATATATATATATTTTAAAAAAGAAGTGCTGACCCGTGCTGACTCGTTGAGTCCAATAGGATTTTATATGTTTGAACTGCTGACCCGTTTGCTGACCCGTTGCTGACTCGTTGCTGACTCGCTGAATATTTTTATAAAGAGTAAATGTGCTCACTACCCATCAAGTACACATGTATAACAGAACGAAATCTCGTAACACTAACTGTGACATGCGGGATTTGTAAATTAAACTTCTTATGTTACCGATCTGGCCAACTGGTGTGTGTCTGTGTACCTTAGTAGGCAAATCAAATAAGGTGACGAATTATACCCAAAGGCACGTTGTTTTCACACACCTATGCTTGACCTATATTAAGATAAGCAATTCGCTACAGTAATTGTTATTTCCGAATACGGAATCGCAGGTTTCTTACTTTAGTACAGACAGGAATGTCACCCATCTAATATCTAAATAGAGACAATCCTGGACAATAGTTAGGAGACGGATCGAGGATTTTCTTTATATTATTCAAAGATCACACCCCCTCCCCCCTAATCAATGTTGTTTTCACTAAAAAGTAGTTAGTTTTGTTCGAGGTGCTCTACTGTTACTATTCCACAACATTGACTAAGGGGGGGGGGCTTTCAAATTTTTATCTCTCTAAATGTGAAATTTCATTTAGAGAGCAAAATTACAGCACCAATCTCGTAACGTTTTGTCCAGGATTGTCGTCCAAGGTAACAGCAGTTGACATGGCAGGTGCTCCTTTCTTTTAGACATCATATCAATAATGCTGCACTGCTTTTTCTTTGCAGCTGCTTTCAATAATTTTCTTTTCCGTCCTTCACGTGTTGAAGTCTGTTTTGCACCAAGATCACTGGCCATCTTTTCAACAATTGGCATGGCATCTGTATCAAAGCAGTCATCCGAAATAAGAAATTTCAAAGCCTCCAAATCATACCTCGGAACTAGCCCATCTTTTCTTTCAATTTGGTGTACCTTTAATTGTAATCTGTTTCCATCTTTCAGAGTGCAGTGTTCTTCTACTTTGCCATTTGTTATGATCTTTACAATTTCATTTGCCTTTTGTGTAACCTTTTTGTTTTTCTCTTACTTGCCTTCTGTTTGTTACTACCATATATCCTTTTTCTTTTATGTTGAACCTCTTTGCTAGTATCAGCAAAAAGGGGTACTCTTCTTTTGATTAAATCAATTTTTGAGATGATGCTTGATCAACATTTCTCCAATGAATGCAAGTGAGATTTCATCTTAGCTATTTTGTCATCATAGTATTTCAACTCATCATGCTTCCAAAGCTTAACCTCATTCTGCTTGCTGAATAATTATGAACGTTGCTTTAGTATCTCATCCAGGAAGCTAAACAGCTCACTGATAATCCGATCAACAATCACTTTTGCAGATTCCGCTTTTGATCTGTCACCAATCTGAATAGCTAATGACTCTGATGAAAATTTTTGAACCTTCATAGCATTGCCATCTTTGCTGCTATTGTCAAAAATATTTTTACTTTTTTTTCAAGTCTAAGGGCTGTCTTCTCAATTTTCCAACGTGTAATTCTTTGATCAATTGCATAGCTTTTGAACTGAATTGGTGGTACAAGGTGGTATGTTGTTTTAAGCAATCTTGTTAAAAGATCATTATAAAACCTCAGTCTTTCTAACAGTGGGTTTGGTACCCATAGGTCCTTGCCAATTTGTGGCCAAGCTGTAATATCTTGTGCAGAAGGAACACCTTCATTGACTGAATGTTTGTCATCTTGGTTTCTGCATGGCTCACCATGTGTTGCTTTGGACTGTAGAATTTGAATAACGGCCAGAAATCTCTTTTGGTGCCCTGGCTTACATCTTTCAAAACTTCTTTTAAATCTTCTGTTGACATTTCTTGCAACTGTTTCAAATCATCGTACCCTAATTCTATAAATCTATGGATATACTGCTGCAGGTTGTGCTTTTGCAAAAAATCTCACATTGAATCTTCAATTAGCATTGCCATTTTGCTTTGCTTCTCTGCAAACAATTGCTGTTGCGAGTCGCTGTTTGTTAAGTTGAGAGAACTGGGCACTAGTGTTACTCCATGTGTTATTCACTGTTGTTGTTCAAGTTTCAAGTCTCTGCTGCATGCTGCCTGGCAACTAGACTTATTACATTCGTTGTAGTCTACACTCCTCCACACACCACCACCCAGCTCAAACTACTGTATGTTGAAACAGCTGTATGACAAAGTTGCTTCAAGGTGCGAGTGCAAATTCTGAAATATGGATTGTAATAGAAGGTGTTCTTCAGTCATGCAGCCAGTTTATTAATAACATAGCTGCTTCTTTACCAAAGTTGAAATCCAGAATTCTAGAGTTTACAGATGGTGGACCTGGTGTCGGAGTTTCTAACCATGATGTGAAACTGCGCTGTGTGGAGATTATTCTACTTACTAATGCAGACTACTACATTAGGCATCATCTTGCAAGTGGTGATAGCAGTCAAAATGAAGTAGAGCGTTGCCAGAGTTATGTTGGAGATGCAATATGTGATGGGGGGCCAATTGATTGGGAATACAGGATGCCATTTGAAGGATTAACAGAGGAGCAAATTGCCAACATTAGTTTGGATGAAATGGAGCAGCTTGAGTATGATCGAATGAAATATAATGCTTTTCAAGTCTGTGAAGAGCTAACTTGCCGGATTGATGGAGCAACTGCTGCTGGAGGTTTCATGAAGGCATACACATCTGATAGTGCAGAAGACTTGTTTTTCAAGAACCACAAATATCTAAAGGAGTTTATCTCCAAAGCAGGCTCAGGGAAGCCATGTCCTGGTCAAAACTATTTTCAGGAGCTAAAAAATTTTATGGAAACTCACATGGAAGCAGGGGAAAAGTACATCGAATATGTTAAATGCACTTGTGGAGCTTGTATACATTGCTCAAAGGATTGGGTAGGACCTCCTTGTACCAAGGTACCAAAACCGTATCCTGACTATGATGCTGAAGGATTACACTACAAAAGTGTGTTTCTGACTCCCATTGAATTAGATGGAAGGCAGCGAGAAATTGATGATTTTCAACCTAGAAAACAAGCTGAAATTTTGTTTCAAGAGGGGAAATTGGATAAAGAGGATGACATTGCCGCATTTTCAAAGAATTTCATTGTGGAAAAAGATAAAGTGAGAAAATATGTTCAGCACTTGACACTTTTGTCAATAAAAAAACAGAAAAGAGCTGAGCAAAGAGTACATATAGCACGCCAAGAAAAAAGTAAAGATTATGCTGACTATGACTGGAAGAATTTATTTGAAAAAGGTATGCTTGCCAAACTGACAGTTAACACACTTGATAAGTATCTGGCTCATTTTAACCTGAAAAACACGCTAAAGCTGAGAAAACCTGAGAAGGTTCAAGCAATTCAAAGACATCTGATTGCTACCATGGACACAGGCCATAGAGATGAAGAAGTTGAATATATGGAAGTTGAACAACAGGAACAAGCAATAACTGAATATATGGAAGTTGAACCACAGGAAGAAGCAATGCAAGAGCAAGATTCTGATGAAGATATGAATTCTGAAACAAGTAAAGAAGATCTTGTTATAAGAGATATGCACACTTCTGATTCATCCTCTGAAAGTACTGATGAAGAGGCAGATTCTTTTGATGCTAGCAGTCTATTTACTACTTTGAGAAGTGGTCGTGTGGCAGTCAATCATAGAGCAGCCAATTATGTAAGCTTACATTGTCTTTTTGTCGGTGGTACCGAGTCCGTTGTAATGTTCTTCACACTTCAGAAACAAAATCTTTGGCAAGTCTCCAGTAAGTTTCTCTTTCTTCTTTGCCAACTGGGAATACGAATGCGTAAGTCGCGTTCAAGATAGTTCTGTCCAAGATCTAATGATCTCTGAGTATACGAGCAATTTACTCTTTAAAGGTTAGGAGTGCGAATTGAAGTTACGGAGGTTCTGGAACAATAAGTCAGCAGTTATAAATACGATAAAATACTAGTTCTCCTGAGCGTCGTATCAGTAAGGAACCACAACTTTTACGAAAGTATCTGACGACAATGACGATATCTTCTGTGAAGTTGACTTATGACAACGACATAAGTGGGTGCTTAGGATTGAACTCCTTTTACAGTCACGGTGGAAATACGTGCTTTATAGTTCCCTCATATCCGACAGGTATGACGACAGGTCTTTCAGAAAAAATGTAAATATTGTACTTTTAAAATAAATAACGCGAATATCAATAGCTTTTCAATTCTGAGGTATTTTAAGTCGTAACAAGTGGAAGTGGAGCTGGGTGTCCATAAGGTACAAAACCATACGCAAGTGGATACCCGAAATTCGGATAGAAGAGTTTCGAGTGCAAGCGATGTTTTGGACGTTATACTGTGGAAACGAAATCGGATTTCCCAACCTCGTATACTGCAAGGTATCTGGAGGACGACGATAACGTTGCGGATGCACATACTCGCCTGGTGATGACACTAATGGTGATGTGGGACTCGAGTCACCGACTACTCGGTCTAAGTCTTCTGCAGGAGTATCGGGAGATGTCTGGTGCTCATGTATTTCTGGCGTAGCCGGCAGTGCTTCTGGAGTTGGTCCACTCTCAGCAGTATCTGCATTGTCTACAGCTTCACTCTCATTGCTAGCATTTGACCTAGCATTGCCAACACTTTCTTGCTGCAGGCTTTCTTCAGGATTTTGGGCTGAATGTCTTGCTGGTGTTACGGTGTTTAAATGGCGATTTGGAACAAAGATCAGAGCGTCATCTTCATCGTCAGAAGAATACTGTGTTTCAACAAACCTATTCTGGTCATTCCTTGGCTGACGTCGCCTCTGTTGGTTGTTACGGTTCTCTGTCTTGTTCCTCTTATTTTGGCTGTTGCTGGGTGGGATCTTGATTGGCAACTCGTTGCACGGTAGAAGCAAGTTGCGATGCAAAACACGTTTTCGGGAACTCGGATCTTTCTCAGAAACAACTTCGTAAACGGGAGTGCTTTCATTCAAACGTCGGACCACTCTGTGTACGTCCTGTTCCCAATGGGCTCTTAGTTTTCCTGGCCCTCCGCGCTCACTGAGGTTGCGAACTAGTACCCGATCATTTTCTTGTAATATACTTGATGGTACTCGAGGGTCATAACTGTCCTTTGCTCTTGCCTGTGAAGCTTGTGAACGGTCGGATGCTATTTGGTATGCCTCTTTCATTGCTGTTTTCCATCTTTTCGCATATTCCGAGTGATCTGCTCTCCTAGTTGAACTCCATGATCGACCTGTTTTAAAGATCAAATCAACAGGTAGCCTTGGATCACGTCCAAAGAGTAAGAAAATGGTGAAAAGCCTGTACTAGAGTGCTTGGTACAATTGTAAGCGTGTGTAACTTTGTTCAGGTAATCAGCCCAGCGAGACTTCTTGTTTTCTGGAAGTGTTCTTAACATGCCTAGCAAGGTTTGGTTGAAGCGTTCAACCTGGCCGTTGCCTTGTGGGTGATACGGTGTTGTTCGTGAGTGGCCCACACCACAAAGTGCCTCAAGATTTGCCATCAGCTCATTTTCAAACTCCCCTCCCTGGTCATGATGGAGGCGGCCAGGGAAGCCAAAGCGTAGGATAAAATCATTATATATCTTACTAGCAACAGTCTTGGCCGATTTGTTCTTTGTAGCATATGTTTGCGAACCTTGTGAAGTGGTCCATAATAACCAGCACATATTCATAACCTCCACACTTTTTCGAGGTGAAGAAAGTCTATTGAGACAAGTTCGAATGGTTGGGTGGTCACAATACTCTGTAATGGTGCTCTTCCTGGGATGTGCGGCTTTCTTTGTTTGATACAGGAACAATGTTTGGCAATGAAAGTCTCAATGTCTTGTCGCATGTAAGGCCAGTAAAACCGTTGGACTGCTAACTGTATAACACGATCACTGCTCAAATGACCCATTTCACTGTGTAATTCTTGATATATAACACGATGAAACTTCTTTGGCAGCACAATTTGATTGTTTTCACTGGTCTTTCGACACAGAAGCCCTTCGTCTGAGATGTACAGTTTCTCCCAATCCGCATCAATATTCTGACTCCTGGGGCTGCATGTGTGATTACGTCCTTTGAGGGCTTTTCTCCCTTGGCTTTAAATCGCAGCACCGGAGCAATAATGGAATCCGACTGTTGGGCTTGCAAGATTGATGTGATGGTCGTAAACACGAGTCCATTTGAACCGGCTGGTTGCTGATCAAGTTCTACAGCTTCAGCACTGGTGGGTAGACACATTATCCAGGGCACTAGGCCATTGTGCTGTGCCGACATAGCTACAGCTGTAGCTTGAAGAATATCAGGTGACAATTCATTTGTACACAATTTCATCACATCCTCTATGTTACTTGGCATTCTTGAAAGAACATCAGCATCAACGTTTGTCTTTCCTGGTCTATACTTTACTGTGAACCGGAAATCAGCAAGCTCTGATACAGAAAATCACGGAAGTGATCGCATACTGCCCATTTCAGTGCTAAGAACTCTAGTTTGCCACTGTGTAAGTGATAGTTCTTTTCTGTAACACGCAATACGCCATCTTGTTCTTGATACAAAACAGCTCCTAGGCCTGACGCACTAGCATCGGTATGTAGGACAAACGGTAGATTGAAGTCTGGGTAAGCAAGCAATGGCGGTGATGACAGGCAGTTAATAAGCTTATTCAGCGCTTGCTGATGATGGCTCTGCCAAGCAATCGGTGCTGTTGACGGAACAGTAATTTGCATCTTGTGTTGACGATGAGTCTTTAAATTCTTCTGTGGGCTGGACTCCTTATCCTGTTGCGGCCGCTTCTGCAATAATTCAAATAAGAGCTTCGCAGTCTGTGAAAAGTTCTGAATATACTTCCTGTAATAATTGAGAAATCCAATAATCCGTCGTACATCACCAACAGTTTTTGGTTTGCTATCTCGCAGCTGATGGATAGCTTCTATGTTTGACGTGTCCATGTGGTAACCTTGTTCACAAATTATATGTCCCAGGTACTTAACTTGATGCTTAAAGAGTTCGCATTTCTTTGGTTTGAGTTTAAGTCTGTTACTTCGTAATCGCTCTAATACAGTTGACAAGTGCTGAATGTGTGACTTAAAATCCGGACTGAAAACAATAAGATCATCGAGGTACGGAATGCAGAATTCGTCACGGATTCCCTCCAGGCAATGTTCCATGTACCTCTGAAACCCCCCTGGGGCATTGGTGAGGCCAAAGGGAATCCTGACCCATTCGTACAGGCCCCAGGGGGTAATGAAGGCAGTCAAGTACCGGGAATCTTCCTGAACAAAGCCCTGGTGGTAGGCCTTCCCTTGGTCAAGTAGGGAAAACCAACGATTTCCACCAAGACTTTGAAGCGTTTCATCTATTCGCGGCAATGGATGACGGTCTTGTATAGTACGAGAATTCAATAAGCGATAGTCCACGCACAGCCGTAAGCTGCCATCCTTCTTCCGGACACAAACCACTGGACTGGAATAATTTGAGCGAGATTTGACAATCCAGCCTTTATTCAGCAAGTCCTCCAGATGTTGCTTAACTTCAGCATATAATGGCTTTGGTATTGCCGTGTAGGTTTTTTTGGACTGGTTTTGGATCTGACAACTTAATTGGTAACTGCAGTTCCTCAGCACAACCAATATCATTTTCGGACGACGAAAATGACTCTGCGTTTGACAGCAGCATGTCTTCAGCAATTTTTCGCTGTTGACCATTCAAACCACTCAAGTCAAATTGTTTTAGAAAGTCAGGATGGATGTCTTGCTTTGCGGCCTCTGGAAGATTCATAGATGGTTGCTGTACATCAGATTGCATTTGATTACTCTCAATGACAGGGGGGCTGCGTAATTTGGTCTCAATGGGAACTACTGATTTGACAGGTTCTAACCATCCCAAAGCAGTACGAGCTTTGAGCAGAATTTTGTGATTTGCTGCGTTATAGAATCTATAATATAGATAGATAAATTGACTCTGTGTGATTGACCCTTCGACAAAGTCAGTAACACTTGGTTTACTTCTAGACCATGAGGCCATGGTTCAGTTTCATCAGGCTCAAACAGAGCTTGAGTTTTAAATTCATTTACTACACAACCTGTACGGCATGAAACTCTCACACTTTGCTTGGGTGCAATCCAAACATTGCGCTTGGGTGTTTTTACAGTACCTAACTGGATGTCTTTATCGGCTCGCAGAAACGACATAAGGGCTTCAACTGTCTCAGGTTGTTTCTTTTTTTTTTTTTTTTCCCAAATAAAAATCAAATTTAAAAAATTTTTAAAACCCCCTTTTTTTAAAAAACCCCTAATTTTTTCCCAAAAAAATTTAAAAAAATTTTTAAATTTAAAAAAAAGGGGCCTTTTTTAAAAAAAAAAAAAAACCCTTAAAAAATTTTTCCTTAAAAAATTTTTTGGGGGGGGTTTTTTTTTTAAAAATTAAAAACCCCCTTTTTTTTTTTTAAAAAAAAGGGGGGGGGTTTTTTTTAAAATTTTTTTAAAAAAAAAAAAAAATTTTTTTTTTTTCCAAAAAAAAATTTAAAAAAAATTTTAAAAATTTTTTTTAAAAATTTTTAAAAAAAAATTTTTTTTTTGGGAAAAAAGGAAAAAAATTTTTAAACCCCAAACCGGGAAAATTTTTAAAAAAGGGGAAAAAAAATTTTTAAAAAGGGGGGGAAAATTTTTGAAAAAAATTTTAAAAGGAAGGCAAAAAAAAAAACCCCAAAAAAAAAAAGGGGAAAAAAAAAAAAGGAAAATTTTTGGGAAAAAAAAAAAAATTTAAAAAAAAAAATTTTTTTAAAAAATTTTTTTGGGGGAAAATTTTAAGCCAAAAAAGGAAAATTTAAAAAAAAAAAAAAAAAAAAAAAAGGGGGGGGTTTTTTGGAAAAAAAAACCAAAAAAAAAAAAGGGGTTTTTTGGGGGGGGAAAAACGGAAATGGGAAAGGGGAAACAAATTTTAAATTTTTTTTTGGGGGGAAAAAAGGGGAACCAAAAAAAAAAATTTCCCCCCCAAAAAAAAATTTTGGAAACCCCTTTTTAAAAACCCAAAAAATTTAAAGAAAACCCCTTGAAAAATTTTTAAAAACCAAAAATTTGGAAAAAGGGAACCCCAAAAGGGACAAACCAAGGGGGGGCCCTTTTTAAAAAAATTTTGGTTTTTAAAAAATTTTAAAAAATTTTTAAAAAAAAAAAAAATTTTCCCAAAAATTTTCCCAAAAAAAATTTTGAACCCGGGAAAAAAAAATGGGAAAAATTTGGGAAAAAATTTTGGTTTTAAAAAATTTTAACCAAAACCAAGAAATTTTTTGGGCCCCTTTTTTTTTTTTTTTTAAAATTGGGTTTTTTTCCAAAAAATTTTTAAAACCCCGGGGGAAAATTTAACCAATTTTTTGGGGTTAAAAAAAACCAAAAAGGGGTTTTTTAAATTAAATTTTTTAAAAAGGGGTTTTTTAAAATTTTAAAAAAAAAACCAAAATTTGAAAATTGGAAAAAATTTTTTTAAAATTTTTTTTTTAAATTTTTGGTTAATTTTTTAAAAAAAAAAAAGAAAAAAAAAAACAAATTTTTGGGAAAATTTTTTTTTTTTTTTTCCCCCTTTGGGTTTTTTTTTAAAAAGGAAAAATTGGGAAAAAAAATTTTTTTTAAAAACCCTTTTTTGGAAAAATTTCCTAAAAAAATTTTTAAAAAACCTTTCCCAAAACCCCCCAAAAAAAAAAAAAGAAACCCTTGAAAATTTGGGTTTTTTTAACCCAAAAACACCCTTTTTTTTTTTAATAAAAATTTTTTTTGGGGTGCTTTTTTTTGGGGGGGGGTTTTTTTTTTTTTTTTTCCCCGGCCCTTCCCTTTTCCGGGTTCCAAATGGTTTTTTTTAAAAAGGGTTTTTAAAATTTTAAAAAAAAAGAAGGAAAAAACCAAAAAACCCGGGGGGGGGAAAAAAAAAAACCTTTTTTTTGGGGAAAATTTGGGGTTTTGGTTTTTAAAAAAAAAATTTTTTTAAAAAAAAAGGGGAAAATTTTTTAAAAAAAAAAAAAAGGGAAAAATTTTAAAAAAAAAAAAAAAAATTTCCAAAAAGAAAAAAGGGGGGAAACCCATAAAAAAAAAAATAAACCCAAGGGGGGGGGGGGGTTTTTTTTTTTCAAAATTTTTTAAAAAAAAAACCCCCCCCCCAAAAAAAAAAAAAAAAAAAAAAAAATTTTTTTTTCCCAGGGCTTTTTTTTCCCCTTTTTTAAAAAAAAAAATTTCCCTTGGGAAAATTTAAAAAAAAAAAAATTTTTGGGGGGGGGGGAAATTTGGGAAAAAGGGCCTTTTTGGGGGGAAATTTCCCCCCCCCAAAAAATTTTTAAAAGGGTTTGGAAAGAAAACCATTTAAAAAAGGGGGGTTAAAATTTGGGTCCAAAAAAAAAAAAAAAATTCCCAAATTTTAAACCGGAAAAAAGGGGCCGGGAAAAAAAAAAAGGGGTTTTTAAATTTTTTGAAAAAAAAAAAAGGGAAAATGTTTTAAAAAATTAGTTTAAAAAAAAAAATTTAAAAAAGGAAAAAAAAAAAAGGGGAAGGAAAAAAAAAGGGGGGAAATTAAAAAAACCCTTTAAAAAAAAACCAAAAAAAAATTTTTTTTTAAAAAAAAAATTTTTTTTTTTTAAAAAATTTTTTTCCCAAAATTTTTTTCAAAAAAATTTTTAAAAATTTTTTAAAAGGGCAAAAAAAAACCCGGGAAAAAAAAAAGGGAAAAAATTTTTAAAAATTTTTAAAAAAAAAAGGGACCCCTTTTAAAAATTTTTTTTGGGGTTTTCCCTTTTTTTTTGTTTTTTTAAAAAAACCCAAAACCCCAAAAAAAGGGGGAAAAAAAAAACCCGGGGGGGGGAAAAAACCAAAGGGGCCCCCAAAGGGGGGACCTTGAAGGAAAAAAAATTTTTTAAAAAATTTTTTTTAAAAAAAAGGGAAAAATTTTTTTAAAAACCCAAAAAAATTTTTTTTTTGGGGAATTCCCAAAAAAAAAAATCCGGGAAAAAAAATTTTGGGGGAAAAAAAATTAAAAACCCCCCTTTTCCAATTTTTTAAAAAAAAGGGGGGAATTTTTTAAAATTTTTAAAAAAAAATTTAAAAAAAACCTTTTTAAAAATTTTTTTTCCAAAAGGGTTTTAAAAAGGGTTTTTGGGAAAAAAAATTTTTTTCCCCCTTTTTAAAAATTTAAAAAAAAACCAATTAAAATGGGTTTTAAAAAAAATTAAAAATTTTTAAAAAAAAATTAAATTTTTTTTTGGTTGAAAATTTAAAAACCAAAAAAATTTTTTTTTTTTGGGGAAAAAAATTTTAAAAATTTTTTAAAAAAAATTTTTTTAAAAAAAAAAAAAAAATTTTTAAAAACCCGGGGGGTTTTCAAAAAAACCAAAAAAAATTTTTTTTTGGGGGGGGGAAAGGGAAAAATTTGGGAAAAAAAATTTTTAAAAAAAATTTTTTTTTGGGGAAAAAAAGAACCAAAAAAATTTTTTTAAAAATTTTAAAAAAAGGTGAAATTTTAAACCAAACCTTTTTTTTTTTTTTAAAAAACCCCAAACCCCTTTCCCCCTTTGGGAAATTTTTAAAAAAAAGGGGGTTTCTTCCCCCCGGAAAAGGAAAAGGGGAAAAAGGGGAACCAAATTTTTTTTTTTTTTAAACCTTTTTCCAAAAAGGGAAAACTTTTTTTTTTTTCAAATTTGGGGTTTAAAAAAGGGTTTGTTTTTTTTTTAAAAAAAAAAAGGGTTTTTTTTTTCCCCAAACCAAAATTTTTTTATTAAGAAAAAAAAAAAAAAAAAAATTTTTTTTTAAAAAAAAGGGAAAAAGGTTTAAGGTTTTTTTTTAAAAAAAAATTTTTTAAATTTTGGTTTAAAAAAAAAAAATTTTTTTTGGGGCCCTTTTTTTTTTTTTTTTTTTTTTGGGGGGGAACCTTTTTTTTTTTTTTTTTAAATTGAAATTTCATTTTTAAAAAAAAAAATTTAAAATTTTTTTAAAATTTTTAAAAAATTTTTCAATTTTAAAAAAAAAAGGGGGGGGTTTTTTTTTTTTTAAAAAATTTAAAAAATTTAAAAAAAATTTTTAAAAAATTTGGGGGTTTGGGGGAAAAATTTTAATTTTTAAAAGGGGGAAAACCCTTTTTTTTCCCCAAAAATTTTTTAAAAAAATTTTAAAATTAAAAAAGGGGAAAATTTTTCAAACCAAAAAAATTTGGAAAAAAAGTTAAAAAGGGTTTTTTTTAAAATAAAAAAATTTTGGGGAAAAAAAAGGGGGAAAAAAAAAAAATAAAATTCGGGGGGGTTTTTTAAAAACCAAAAAAAAAAATTCCCTTTAAAAAAAAAAAAAAAAGGGGGGGGGGGGTTTTTTAAAATTTTAAAGAACCCCCAAACAAATTTTTTTAAAAAATTTTAAGGGAAAGGGCCTTTTTTAAAAAAAAAAAGGGGGGGAAAAAAAAAAGGAAATTTTTTAAAAAAAAAATTTTTTGTTTTTTTTGGGAAAACCCTTTTAAAAACAAAAGGGGGTTTTTAAAAAAAAAGGGTTTTCCCCCAAAAAGGGAAAGAAAAGGGGAAAAAAACCCTTAAATTTAAAGGGGTTTTTAATTTTTTGGGGGGAAATTTTTAAAGTTTAAAAAAAAAAATTTTTTCCCTTTTGGGGGTTTAAATTTTTAAAATTTAAAAAAGGTTTTGGGAAAAAAAAAAAAAATTTTTTTAAAAAAAAAAAAAAAATTTTAAATCCAAATTTTTTTTTTTAGGGGCCCCCTTTTTTTTTTAAAAAAAAAAAAAAAATTTTTTTTTTCCCAATAAAACCCGGGTTTTTTAAAAAAATTTTTTTTTTTTTTTTTTTTTCCCCCAAAAATTTTAAAAATGGCCCAAAAAAAATTAAAAAAAAAACCCCCCCCGGGGAAAAAAATTTTTTTTTTTGTTTTTTTATTTTTTTTTTTTTTTTTTTTTTTTTGTTATTTTTTTTTTTTTTGTTGTGTTTTTTTTTTTTTTTTTTTTTTTTTTTTTTAATTTTTAATTAAATTTTTTTTTTTTTTTTCTTTTTTTTTCCCAATTTTAAAATAAAAATTTTTTAAACCTTTTAAAAAAAATTTAAAAACCCCACCCAAAAATTTTTGCTTTTTTTTTAAAAAAAAAAAAACTTTTTTTTTTTTTTTTTAAAAAAAGGGTTTTTGGCCTTTCCTTTTTTGGTTTAAAAAATTTTTTTTTTTTTTTTAATTTTTTTTTTTGGGGGAAATTGGTTGGTTTTTTTTAAATTTTTTAAAAAAATTTAAAAACCCTTTTCCCCCAAAAAAAAAGGGGGGCCCAAAAACCTTTAAAGGGAAAAGGGAAATTTTTTAAATTTTTTTTCCCCCTTTGGGTTTTTTTTCCCCCTTTTTCCCCAAAAAAAATTTTTTTTAAATTTTAAAAGGCAACCCTTTTTTTTAAACCAAAATTTTTAAAACCCAATTTTTTAAAAATTCCCAAAATTTAATTGTTTTTTTTTTAAAAAGGGGCCCCTTTTTTAAAAAGGGGAATGGGCCCCATTTAAATTTAAAAAATTTTGGAAAATTTCCCGGGGGTTTTTTTTTTTTTCCCAACCCCAAAAAAAAAATTTTTGGGTTTTTGGGTTTTTAAAATTTTCCCAAAAAAAAATTGTTCCTTTCAAATTTTTCCTTTTAAAAAAAAAAAATTTGGGAAAAACCCAAAAAAAAATTTGGCCAAATTTTTTTAAAATTTTTTTTTTTTGGTTTTTTTAAAATTTTAAAAAAAACCCCCCAAAAAAAAAAAAGGGGGGGGTTTAAAATTTTTGCCCTTTTAATTAAAAGGGGCCCAATTTTTTTAAAAATTTTTCCCCTTTTTTCCCAACCCCCCAAAAAGGGTTTAAAAAAAAAAATTTTTTTTAAATCCCTTTTTTTTGGGAAAAATTTTTAAAAAAAAAAAATTTTTTTTTTAAAAAAAAAAAGGAACTTTCCCCCCCCAACCAAATTTTTTTTTTTGGGGTTTTTTTTAAAAATTTTAAAAAAGGGGGCCCCCCCTTTTTTTCTGACAAAAAAAAGTCCAAAAAAGGGGGAAAAGGGGTTCCCTTTTTTGGGTTTTTTAAAAAACCCCCCCCCTGGCCAAAATTTTTTTTCCCCTTTAAAGGGGGGGTTTTTCCCCAAATTGGGGTTTTTAAAAAAGGGGGGGTTTTAAAGGGGCCCTTTGGGGAAAATTTTAAAAATTTTAAAATTTAAAAAGGGGAAAAAACCCCCTTTTTTAATTTTTCCTTTTTAATTTTTTTTTTCCCCCCCTTTGGGGGGCCCCCCCTTTGTTTTTAACCCAAACAAAATTTTAAATTTTTTTTTAAAAAAACCTTTTTTTTTTTTTCCCCCTTTTTTTTCCCCAAAAAAAAAAATTTTTTTTTAAGTTAAAATTTTTAAAAAAGGGGAAATTTTCCTTTTTAAAAAAAAAAAAAATTTTCCAAAAAATTGGTTTTACTTTTTTTTTAAAAAAAAATTTTTTTTCCAAACCCAAAACCCAATTTTTTTTTTGGGAAAAAAAATTTTTTTCCTTTTCCAAAAAAAAAAAGGAAAATTTTTTTTTTAAATTTTAAAAAAAAAAAAAAAAAAAACAAAATTTTTTTAAAAAAAATTTTAAATTAAATTTCCCCCATTTAAAAAATTTTTAATTTTTAAAAAAATTTTAAAAAAGTGAAAATTTTAAAATTTTCGGAAAGGGGGAAAGGGGGAAATTTTTAAAATTTTTAAAAAAAATTTTAAAAAAATTTTTAAAAAGGGTTTTTTCCCCTTCCAATTTTGGGGGTTTTTTTTTAAAAAAGGAAACCCCAAATTAATGAAAAATTTTTTTTGGTTTCCTTTTTAATTTTTTTGGGTGTGGAAAAAAAGGGGGTTTTTTTTTTTTTGGGTTAATTTTTAAAATTTTTTTTAAATTTTTTGGGAAAAAAAATTTTTTTTTTTTTTCCCCAAAATTCCTTTTTAAAAAATTTTTGGGGGAAAAAAAAAAAACAAAAAAAAACCCCCCCCATTCCCCCTTTTTTTTCCCAAAAAATTGTTTTTTGGGGGTTTTTTTAAAAAAAATTTCCCTTTTTTTTTTTTTTAAAATGGGGGAAAAATTTTTTTTTCCCCCCCTTAAAAAAATTTTGGGTTGTTTTCCTTTTTTCCCCCCCAACCCGGGAAAAACCAATTTTTTTTAAAACTTTTTTTTGGGGGAATTTTTTAAAAGGGGGGGGGGAAAAAAGGTTTTTTAAAAAAAAATTTAAAAATTAATTTTCCCCGGGGACAAGAATGGCAGCCGAACCGACTCAATGAAAAGGGAAGTATCCCCGATCAACAGAAGGACTATATTTGAAAGTTTTGCACATAAACTATGGTCACCAATGATTCAAACTGAAAAGCTGGAGACACTGGATTTTTGGGTCCTTTTTCAGAATCGGTGATGTTGAATTGTTTTCTGTCGACATTGCTTTGGGAAAATTGCTGTAGAGAGGTACGAATAACTCTTTATCATAATCCTTGTTACACGTAGGACTTTTCAATTAGATTTCGCTTATAAAATAAAAATGCCGCTCCGTCCGAATTTTGTTAGCAATGGCCTATGCCATTTTGCGTGATATTGGTACCAAAAAACATAGAAATGGCCTGGGAGGCCAGAGGGTTGGTGGCTGGGTTTTATTTGCAGACGGTCTGTGACCAGAATTTTGATTTCTAGCAAGCGGAAGAAATTACCCTTGCAGGGGTGTTATCACACGCGCGGGGTCTACTGTACCGGAGCGTTGCCTCCATTCTACCATAGTTCTTTGGGTCATGGCCATGGGATTTTATCAGAAGATCTTGAGTAAGTTCAAGGCTGTTGGAATTTTTTGCAAGAAAATATATGTTGGGTTTGAGAGAAATATTTCCAATTTTAGAGAGTTTGCATTACCACTACACGTTTTTTTTTATAAGAAAGTAGTTTATAAGAAAGTAGTGCTCAACATCTTAAAAGTTTAAGGAAGTTCAATACTGGATTCTTGAAGCTTAAGAAAGTTCTGTTTCATACTTTCACTCCTAATGTTCTGTGTGTTACTTTCGCTCTTCTGTTTAGTCGCTCTTCTTCCTATTAAACAAGTCTAATGATGATTTTCTTTGAAACTCGTGGTATTTGTGCAATGTATACAGTGCCTTAAACTGTCCTTTCTTAGAAATACTGTATTCCAAAATTTTTGCTAAGAAAGTCACAAGAAAGTTTTGGTACTGAAAACATGAAATATCTAAGAAAATTTAAATACTGGCCCAAAAAAACTTTCTTATAAAAAAAACGTGCATCATAGAGCTGTACTGTACATAGAATTGAAACATTTTCAATGTGGACAAATGCCCCCCTCCCCTGGGATAGTACAGGCAGATTGGGGGTCAAGATTGTGTCAAAAGAAATATTTTTACAGACTGTGTCTAATTATCTTGGAAATGTTATGACAGCTTTTTAAAATGTGTGCATAATGTACAAATTTTGCTTTCTAGTTTGTATAAGAACAAAGAAGAAGAGTAGTACAACATTGATTGAAAATAATGCAGTGGAACAGTTAGCAAGCCTTTTGTGCCATTCTGTACAAAGATGCACTACAAGCCAATAGCAAAGAGAATGGTTTCAATGAAAGATTGGACTTGAAATATTATATAACTTTATGCATCAAAAGATTTTTAGGTTGAGAGAAGTTTGTCTATCTTTTTGCATTGCAGCTCAAAGCTTTTACCTGGTTTGGTGCCACAGGGAAGACTGGGGGATAGAAACTTGAACTCTATTTCCATTCAGGGTCAATTTTCTTATTTGTACTGGCAGATAGAAGTTGGCCAGAATTCAAACCCAAAATAGGGCCAGCATCACTGTCTACATGTTGACAAATGCCAGAGCATGACCATAAAAGAGCCATAGCACTAACATCCTCCAAATGGAATCTTTTCAATCCCACAGTATCACCACAGTATAAAAGAGCTAGCACAATAACACCTTTCATTCAAATGGAATAGTTTTATCTTTGCAAGAAAGCAATCCCAAATATCAACCGGTTATTAAAAGGGCTACAGCACTAACACCTTTCAAATGGAATCCTTTCATGTTAGCAAGAAAGCAATCCCACAGGACAAAATAATCACTGTGCGTGTGGTGAGAGGAACATAATAGATGGCCGCCATTGAAATCAAAACTTTTTTGAGCCGAGAGAAAATCGAAATTTTAACAAACTTATAGGCTTCAAAACGCTTGGCAAAATCTTTAAACAGTGTCCGGCCACAAACGGGATGCATTAAAAAAAAGCGCATCTCTAGGTGGCCCAGGGAAAAAGCCTTTCTTGTTCAATTGAACAAGGGCCCATAACAATGGGGCATCTCATTTGCATAATAAGCATTCTTTGCAAGAAAGCAATCCCAAGTATCAACCAGTTATTAAAAGGGCTACAGCACTAACACTTTTCAAATGGAATCCTTTCATCTTAGCAAGAAGCAATCCCCACAGTATCAATTAAGTGGGCGACCCCCCCCCCCCCCCCACAATATCACCCGTTTATTAAAGAGGCAAGAGCTTTAACACTCTTTCAATTAAGTTTCTTATCTTAGCAAGACATCAATCCCCATCTCCACAGTATCAAGTAAGTGGGCAAACCCCCCGTCCCACAGTATCACTCGTTTATTAAAAGGGCTAGAGCTTTAACACCCAAATCAATTTCTAATTTTAGCAAGAAATCAATCTCCACAGTATTAATTAAGTGGGCAACCCCCCCCCCCCTACAGTATCATTCATTTATTAAAAGGGCTAGAGCTTTTAACACTCTATCAACACTGCGCAGAAAGGCAATCCTCACAGTATCACCCATTTATTAAAAGGGCTAGAGTGCTATCACTCTTATAAAACTGAACAGTTTGATCTTAGCAAGAAATCTATCCCCACAATATCACCCGTTTATTAAAAGGGCTAGAGTGCTGACACCTTTAAAAGTGAATTTTTTCATCTTAGCAAGAGGGCAATCTCTACTGTATCATCCGTTTATTAAAAGGGCTAGAGCTTTAACACTCTTTCTATTAAATTTCCCATGTTAGCAAGAAATCAATCCCCATAGTATCACCCGTTTATTAAAAGCTCTAGAGTGCTAATACTCTTATAACTGAACAGTTTGATCTTAGCAAGAAATCTATCCCCACAGTATTAATTAAGTGGGCAAACCCCCCCCCCTACAGTATGATTCATTTATTAAAAGGGCTAGAGTTTTAACACTCTATCAATTGAATTCTTTCATCTGAGCAGAAAGGCAATCCCCACATTATCACCCGTTTATTAAAAGGGCTAGAGTGCTAGCACTCTTATAACTAAACACTTTCATCTGAGCAGAAAGGCAATCCCCACAGTATCACCCGTTTATTAAAAGGGCTAGAGTGCTGGCACTCTTATAACTGAACACTTTCATCTGAGCAGAAAGGCAATCCTCACAGTATCACCCGTTTATTAAAAGGGCTAGAGTGCTAGCACTCTTATAACTGAACACTTTCATCTGAGCAGAAAGGCAATCCCCACAGTATCACCCGTTTATTAAAAGGGCTAGAGTGCTAGCACTCTTATAACTGAACACTTTCATCTGAGCAGAAAGGCAATCCTCACAGTATCATCCGTTTATTAAAGGGGGTAGAACACGAACACTCTTCCAATTGAAAATGGTTTCATCCGCTGTTCATCTTACAGTCTTAGCAAGAACGCAGACACGTGACAGGGCCTAGTCGTAGATAGTACTGTAAAATAACCAAGTGATAACGGTGCTTACAGCCACAGACGTTAATGTAACATTTGATTATTGATGCAGTGACAATGGAATCGTGATACATGACTTCCAGTGTTGTTCTTGCATCCTGTGTGCTTAAAATTCAAAACCTTGTATCGTTAGGACCTGCAAACAAGGACCTGCAAACAACGTCTATCTCGATCTTCTGCGAAATGCCGAGGCCAGCCAGCTCTCATCAGTCATTGCCATAGTTTCCGTGCATGCGCTTTGAGTCGTTGGCTGTAGGCTGTAGGCTGGCCAAAATATATACTTGCAACATGTTAGCAAGGCTATGACGTTGCGCTTCTTTTTTCCCTGCATGCGCTTTGAGTCGTTGGCTGTAGGCTGTAGGCTGACCAAAATATATACTTGCAACATGTTAGCAAGGTTATTCACAAGGAGTCCATCCGAAAAAGCTTGAGTGCTGGTGACGCGCCGCGCGGTAACGCACTTGGTTATAACATGTGGCCAGTCAGTACTGTTCATCGCTAACTTGGCGCTTCGCGTTTGTAGGCTTGAGGCTGTGCAGCTTGTGTCGTAACAGCACTCTAAGAAAAGTCGGCTATTGGCCTTCTTGCATTTGAGGTAAAAGGCTAACATAGGCTGGCCCTGTATTCTGCAGTTGCTCCGAGAAAAGATATAAAACTTGCACACATTTTTTGAAAAGTTATTCTAATAGGTGTAGTGGAGGGTACTACATAGCATCATTGAAATCGTTGAGAAATCAATTCAGAACAAGATGTAGAAATAATTGGCGAAAGCTGCATCAGTCTCTTTTTAAATATGAACATGACAGTCATGTTATTTTAATGCCTTGGTGCTGTTTGTGACAAACATTGGCAAGTTAGGCAAATTTCGCGGCAATAAAGCACCGGTTTCATTGTTCAGTAAGTGTAACTGATACATGTACAGTTGTTAGATATGAAATTGCAACTGTTTTTATTAAAAATGCAGAGTTATTCAGAGGTAGGAAAACCGTAAACTGTGGGAACTACGGAAAAACTTTACAGTTTGAAGATGACGTAATGAATTGCTCTACTGCTAAAGAAATTTGGACATTGCTAAAACTGACTTATGACATCACATCTTCCTCGAAATATCGATACTGTTCTGTGTTTCTTTGCATAACTTCAAAAGATGTTGGGCTTGTAAGACACATACTATTTTCACGATGTATGTTACCTAAACAAAAACTCAGATCAATAGAAAGTTACATATGATGCGTTTATTTGCCATTCTTTGTGGAGGAACCGTAAAATTGGGGCAAAAGTTAACGAAATTGCCAATAATGACGTCAAATGGGCAAATTTCATAATTTTAACTATCACCATTGAATTCAGCGCCCCGAAAACCCCCTTAAACAATCACTATCCAGCATTTTAATCAGCCTTTTTTGAAGAAAAATTTTTTACAATGGCTGCCAAATGTAGTTGGAATGCCCAAGATTTTTCTGGTGAATCATTGACATTTTCGGTAAATCTAGCGTATTCACAAGCTTAAGGGAGGCCAAAATTAGCTGGAAATTGTAGTGTTAAACAACATTGTTTAAGGGGGAGGAGGGGGAGGGTGAAGCAATAGTAGGCAGTGAAATATAATTTTAGCACAGGCGTTCCAACACTTTCGGCAGCCATTGTAGTTTGATGTTAAAACAACTTCAAAAGGCAATTTTTTTTATATCATCAACTGCTTTTGATTTACCACGAATAGGGCTACAATCAGTCGGTATGGTAATTTCTTTCCAGCACAAGAAACAACAACTATCAAGTCTGGCAGCCATTTTATCGAAAGCACAATTCAACATTAAATGCATACATTAGACTGCATACAGTAATTTTAGCATGTCTTTAATCAGTGAGCTTGGCAAGCTTTCTTTCGTTGATTTGAAGACTCTTACCTCCTTTGTAGAGGTTTGAGTCTGCACGCAGGCTATACTTCACAAGGAAATCGAAATTTCAAATGATAGGGCTAACTGATCTTCCACTTTACTAGCCATGCAAACGCATACTGTACTACTTATAGTCATTGGAGAAGTAAGCGATTGGTAGAGATAGCTGAACAGAAAGCTGTTGTCAAGTTTATTTCATGCAATTTTCACAATACCAGAATCGGTAACTGTACATTCCACAAGTTTTTATGGAGATCAAAAATTTTGAATTTTTCTCAAACTCCCCCAAATGAGGGACACTTTTCCCCCAATTTTGACCAATTTTTGAAAACAGGGTTTATTTTTGAAAACAGGGTTTATTTTCGAAATCAGCGCACTAAAATTGTACTTTTCACCAATTTTTTTGAAAATCAGAAAATTTTGAATCTTTCTCAAACTCCCCCTAATAAGGGACACTTTGCGCCAATTTTGACCACCTTAACTGTGATATTTTTGAAAATGAGGTTGATTTTCGAAATCAGCGCACTGAAATTGTACATTCCACCAATTTTTATGGAAATAAAAAATTTTTGAATTTTCCTCAAACTCCCCCCAATAAGGGACACTTTGGCCCCTGATTGTGACCACCTTAACTGTAAAATTTTTGAAAATGGGGTTAATTTTTGAGATCAAGGCACTGAAATTGCACTCTTCACCAATTTTTATGAAAATCCACAAATTTTTTAATTTTCGGTTCAATTTTGTGGCTGGGACCTCTACTGAGACTCAAAGTCGTAAAGGGTTAAGAATAACTTTAAGAATAACTTTAAGACAACTTCTTTTCCTCTCATCTATTGTTGTAAACATATATTACGTAAGTTATTTTTCTTAATAAAATTAACCGTTGTAGAAATTTGAATTTATCAACTGATGATGGACAGTGCATGCCCGAAACATGTTTTGCAAGTTAAAAGTTGTTGTTTTGCTGTTAAATTTCTAACTTTAAGATTAAGATTAAGGTTAAGACTAAAATTAAGATTCAAATTCAGGTAGAAGTTAAGATTAAGATTTAATTTAAGATGAAGACTAAGATTAAGACTAAGGCTTAGATTAAGATAAAGATTAAGATCAACGTTTAAGATGAAAATTCGGATTATGATTTTAATCCAGTTTAATAACAATTAATGCCACTTCAGTGCACAATCCTTTTGAGTTGGAAGTTGTTAAGACGAAGTTAATCAGAGGCGTGGTCCTCACAAGGGGCTGGTCTTAGACAGGGAAGAACTAGTCTACTATACTAAAATTGTAATTTTCATGTAAACTGGTTTTGTAAGAGTCGCTCTGCTGGAGTAAAAGTTGTGCGATTTTCTCACTTTTTTGCCGCCCAGTTGGCTGTGGGGTAGGCGTGTCTCCACCTATTTGTTTTGGGCAAACTTCTCTTGCTTCTTGGGTCATTGGAGCTAGCCCTTTTTTGATGTGCGTCATTGGTGCCTGTATGGACAATGGCCCAATTTGTTTGCCTAAAGGGATTATCGAGATCTGAAAACCGTGAAAATAGCTCTGTATGGGGACGTCTCGATCACTAAAACTTGCTGCGGAATTATTTTAAAATTCGCTTGGTATTAATATTCAGTCAAAGTTCATCGAAAAAATCCATGTTTGCATGAATATTCAGTCAACCAGTTTGCATTGTGTTGTTGAAATGGTTTTAACCCTTTCAATGGAAACAAAATGCCATTACCAGATTTCAAAAGCTTATTCAGAAGTTCATTCCATTTCGAGCAAACTAAAAAGGGGTTTTTGAAGAGTAAATGTAAAAGCCAATGAAACCCTTTCCAAATGCCATCATGAAGTTTAAGCTGCCTTGATAGAAGTATCTCGCTATAACAGGAGTGAGCAAGATAAACTACCACAAGACCAAGAAGCAGTATCCTGCATTAAACCCGAGTTCTCTATGATCAGACGGAGACTGCTTCCAATCTATTGACTTGCTATGCTTTCTATCGTGATCTTTGGGGGATCCATTCAACGGGAAGGAAGCAAGCCAAGGACATCTAGAAAGGACATCATTCCAACATAAAAACTCGACTAATGAACTTGGCTAAGGAACAGGACCATAGTACGGGACTGAAGGCGACAAATAATTTCTGGACTAAGGCAGATGAATAATAACATGACCGGGGAACAGGACCAAGAAACGGATTGAAGACCATGAATAATTTCAGGACTACGGGGCATGAACAATAAAAAGACTGAGGAACAAGACCAAAAAATGGAACTGAAGACCATTTAAGGACTAAGGAACAGGATACATGAGTAATTTTGGGACTAAAATACCTGAACAATAACAATATAACGGAACAGGACCAAGGAACAGGATTGAAGATCTGAACAATAACAAGACTGAGGAACAGGACAAAGCAATGAAGCAGAAGAAGATTGATTATGTCAGAACTAAGGACCAGACTATAGAGAAAGACAACTGCTGTACACTGACTTATTTGAAACTTAAGAACATCATTGTTGACTAAGGACCTTGCACTAAAACAGAGGAACAGAACCAGGATTGCCATTAGAAAAAAGACAAATACTGAAGATTAGAAACTAGGAGCTAAGTGGAGAGGCATGTCATTGTGGCGGATGTCCTTGAGGCAGAGGTTCTTGAGGCGGAGTTTTTACAAGGTGATGGTCTTAGACGGGCAAGGGCTAGTCCTATATAGTAATTTTGTAGTAGTCAAGGCAACAGTTTTGTCACAGCACCTCCTTTGTGACTGTTTATTTTACGCTTCTCAGACCTGCACCCTTCTCTACAACCTATTCTAAAGTTGAGCCATCGCTTGTCTTTCCTAACTGCTACCGTTTCTGAGGTAAATGGGGGAAAAGCCTCCTCCTTTGTCACATGACATTGTCTTGCCCTATTAGAATCTTTTTGCTACACTCCAGACGTAGATTAATTGCTTACTGTATTTCAAATTCATCTTACTTCATAATAATGAGTACAAGTAACGAAGCTGACTGAATACATCTATTAAATTTCATGTATACCTGGATTATTTACAGGGAAATAACAACTTTTCTAGATATAAAAAGGTTTTAACCTCGACATTTACAGGAAAATTCAGTCAACCGCCTTGAATTGCATCGTGTTTACACATTGTGACCATTTTACTTCCATTCTGATGCTAAGGAAAGGCACTAAAGCCGACAAAACCCTGCCAAAGGTATGCTTTTATAGTAAGAGAAATTGCTGCGAATTTAAAAAAGCCCTCCAAAATGCTGATTGGAGTGATTTGTATGAAAGTAGAGATGCAAACTCTTGTACTGAAATATTCAGCAAAAAGATAGCTGAGCCCTGCAACAATTGTTTTCCGCTAAAATTGCTTCCTAAATAATGAATCAAGGATAAGCCGTGGGTGTTTAAAGGACTCAGAACTGCATCTGTAAGACAAATTAACCAGATAAGCTCTCTCTTTCTGGTAAAGATAAAAAACAATTGAAAAATAAAAGAAGTACAAAAATTTTCTGGTAAATTGCTTGAGACAGGCAGAGACCAATTACTTTAACAATGTCTTATAAGATAAAACTAATGCTATTTTTCAAATGTGGGCTTTTCTTGGACCATTACTCAATCCAAAAAGACGAAAACATCTAATAACAATGCAAAAATAGTTGATAATAAGTTGAAACACACTTTTACATCAAATTCAGATATCGCTAATTCACTTAACACATTTTTCTGTAATATTGGTAGACTTACTCTTATAATTCACACAGTTCTGACATCCAACATCTTAAAGAATCCAAATTTTGTAAACCCTGTATACAACCTTATTCTGCATACGTGAACTATCTACACATCTTAAACTAATCGAGTAATCGAATTTGAACACTAAAACTACCTTATATGCAAACGGAATACGGGAACTACGTGCCTGTGATGTACACAGCCAAATTTCCAACATGAAATTCAGTTTCTGCGACACAAATCGAAATCCATAGAAACAAATCACTCATCTTCTTCCTCTCCATCCAGTGGCTCGTTCAAAATGTCAATTAGTCTCATTCTCCGAGGGCGCGCGATAGCAAATCTGTCAATAACATCAGATACAGAGAGATCGACTTCACTGTGAACATTTAAGAGGGCTAAACCATTAAGTCTCTGCTGGCTCATCGTGCTCCTCAGATACGTTTTCAATCGGCGCAGCTCAGATATTGATCTTTCGCATGAGCATGATGTCACTGGGACGGTAGCTGCAATCGAAAACGCTACAAACAAATTCGGAAACGAAAGCTTGTCAACATAAGGCAAACGAGAAGACAACAAAGAAGGCAAACTGCCATTGAACATCTCCCAATACCTTTGCCAAGTTTTCAGCTCAACTGGCAAATAGCGAGGCTCTGGGAGATCGTCCTCGTAGGCTGACAAAAACACGGAGAACTTCTCAACCCATTCATTATTAAAAATGACACTACTGGGAAACCCAAAATAAATATTAAGACTTTTCGTGTTGATATCGGAGAATCGAAGCTGAATTTGCGTGGTGACATGATCAAGCAATGGTATAGAGATAACATGCAAATAGTATTGACATTGTGTATCAGACGGAGTGTTATCTTTGTTCTTTTGAAATCTAGCTGTTCTTGGCTTTGCGGGAACAGTGGCAACTTTCTCGGCCATTTTGACAGCTTCCCTGTAGAACTGATCGTGAAGATCATCGATCTCCAACCTAAACCTGCTAAGCATGGCGTATAAAAGCGTAACCTTCTGCATGCATGCAACAACGTCCATTTCTATGAGTTGTAGCTGCTTTGTAAGAGGTCGAGTTACCTCTAGTAATCGGGAGACGGTTAAAAGACAAATTATGAATTCAAACGAGGCGATAAAGTGGAGAAAACAAGAAGCATCTTTCACTGATTCAGTGTACCATGATCTTTCCTCGTTCAACAAAACTATACCTAGCACTGACACAATAGCCTCATAAACTTCAACAAATACATCAAGTCTGTCGATTCGTGCTATCCAACGAGTACGGCAAACGTCAATTAAATGGGAGTGACGGGCATCAGGAAGTAGCTCTGAAATTTTTGATTCTAGAAGACTAAAGCGTTTTGGGTGTACATTGAAAAAATCACTGACGGATTTAACTTGGCCCATCATGTTTCTCACAACAGTAATCTGGCTTGCTGAAGCAACAGCTAAATTCAAAACATGGGATCTACAATGAACGTAGATAGCTTTGGGATACTGCCTTTGTATCCTCATTGCAGCTCCACTACATTTGCCAGCCATATTACCGGCTCCATCATATCCCTATCCAAGAAGGAAGGTTGGATCCAGACCAAAGTCGGATATTGCTTGAAGAATCTTCGTGGAGATCTGAATGCCTGAGAGACCCTCATTACAATGAATAAATCCAAGAAATGCTTCTTTTAAAAGAAGTTTCTTACTAACATACCGAATTACTATTGCCATTTGCTCTTTGTTGCTGATGTCAGTGGCTTCATCAGCAAGAATGGAGAAGAATCTGGCCTCTTTGATTTCAGAGACGATCTTTTCAGTGATCATAGACCCACATATATTCACTATCTCATTTTGCGTTGTTTTGGACATGTATGTGGCAGATTTTGCAGCATTCTTATAGTGGTCAGAAAAGGCCTTATTATTACCACGGACATTACCAGGATTGTTCTTACTTTCATCCAAGTGACGAGAGTCATCCCTATGACCTCGAAAAGAAACATTCTGACGCCCACAGAGCATTACAATCTCAACAATTGGAATAAGCTTTTGCCTATTCTCTTTGCCTATTCAATTTGCCTTGCAACTGAACTATGCATCTGAACGTTGATACTGTGGACCTTATTCGCCATTCGTAAGCGGAATTCCATAGCTTTAAGTGCTGCAGTTGAGTGAATGCGAGATTTTGACAAGTGACTTCTAAAACACTTTAAGGCAGTTTTCCAGTCATTGAAAGGAGCCTTAAACAGGTAATTCAATTTGGAAGCATTTTGTGTGCTTTCTCCTCCAAACAAGACACAGTGTAAACAAAAAGCACCATTAACAGCCTAAGAATAGACAAGCCATAGAAAGCTTTTCCACCAAGAGTGCTGCAACCTTCGACCATCCTTATTTTGTGGGAAAGCATGGATTGGATCTGGCTTCCAAACATTGCAAAGAATATCATACTTTCTGGCATCAGAAAACTTGCCAACTGTGTCATAGAATAAGCCAAGATAATTGTTATCATTGTGTACTGGTAGATTTGTTTCTACTGATTGAATATTCAGTGGTTGGTTTGCTTCCATTTTGTTTGGTAAGTCATGATCTTGTCTGGATGAACATGCTTCATTTTTCACAGTTGCAATGCTTAAAAGTAAGGGATCTGCATCAGAGGCAGAGCATACTTTATTCTTACTTGCCACATTTGGCCTTTTTACAATAAGATTATCCAGAGTGCTTTGCCTCTTTTTGGATGCTGAAATTTGAGAGAAAGAGGAAGATTCTGCAGCAGCTTGTTTTGTTTTGCATTTAACCTGTTCTGTGTTTGCTTTATTTACAACAGAAGACAACTTGTTAGCAGCTTCAATATCCATCAAAGGAACATAATGATTCTTCTTATCCAGAAATTTACCAGACATAAGGAATGTAATTGGTAAAGAAGAACAACGAAATATATAAACTTTCTCAAACGATACACATTCCTGCAACCTTGGTAGGATTGAGCAATTAAAGAGGGCTTCATAGCGATCAGTTTTGGAGTCATCTTTGATTGGGTAAAAGGATTCAATTGGTGTTTGAATTGCACTTGACAAAGCAAATATGCACAAAAGGGATGCAAATTGAAAATTTTGAGCAATATGTACAGCCTCAGCATGGATGAAAGGAAGCCGATCACTTAATATAACTATCAGCAGCATCATATGACAGCATGGTCACGAAGGCATTATTTTCATTTTCAAAGTTTGCTTTCTTGCAAAGAATTCCAATCAATGGATGCGAGCAATAAAACTTAGGAAAGAGCAGCAGTTCGATGCTGGTAAGACATCTAAGATAATCTGACAAAGATTCATCTCCAATTAATCCAATAGAACAAGCATTAAATAAGCAGTTCCCATTTCCAGTTGTTCTAGAATGGCCAAATTAGAGAATGAAATTTCCTTTGCAAAATCACAGACAAAATGAAAAGTAGTAGCAAGCAAAAAAGAACAATGTAATCATTATCAAAATTTCTGTTGATGTGATCATTATTGTCATACCCTGTGCTTGGGTGCATTGGGTAGACAGGTAGTTAGAGCACATAGCTCCTTAAAATGCAAAAAGAGAAAAAGGTACTCAGTTGACTTTTAAAAGTTTCATTCAGCCATTTTGCTTTTCCATTCCGAAAGAAGTTATAGTACCTAACTAACAGCAGCATGGTATAGCAAAGTAAAAGAAGAAAGAAAAATTCCAGAGTTCTATGGGCAAAGGTCAAGAAAGGGGATAACGCCAAACTACACGGGCCTAGGCATCAAATTCTCTTCAACCACAAAAATATACATGTCATGGGCTTGAAAAGATAAAACATCTTAGGAGGAGGAGAAGCTCAAATGGGACATGGATTTTCTATTTTTAAGGTTATTTAAAAATAAAAGTTAATAATCTACCGAACAGGGCGCTTTCCGCTTGCTCTGACATTTTGGCTACCAGGAAACTGGAGCAATGCAGCATCACACTCAACCAAGATTTTAGATCGTTTCTGCCTATCCTCGCCTTGAAGTTTGGCTTTTAAATGTTGCTCACATGAATTTTTCAAAGTATTGAGCTTCTCCTCCTCCTTTTCTATATGATCAGGAATATCAATAACTTCACTTAGTTCTTGCAGGGGCCAAGGAGGCTTCATCTTGTCACACTGCAAGGCCTAAGTGAAGCACATGACACGGTCTCTCAGATGGATGTGAGTAACTTTGTCAATGGATGTGAGTAACTTTGTCAATGACGACGCTTCTCCATTTCTCAGCAATAGAGTCATCCCCCATGTTTGAGCAGAAATCGAGCGTTAGTGAGCTGTAAAAACTATGCATCCCCCCATGTTAGTTCTGTCATTCTCACTTGCCATTGGGTGTTATCTTTGTTTTCGATTACAATCGAGCGGTAGTCAACTCGACTGCTGATTGGTTTTCATCCAATACAGTATGCATCCCCCCATGTTGAACTGGCAGTTTGCGAGCATTTCGTTGGTCCTGACCAGTTGACTACCGCTCACTGCCGCTCACCTACTCATCCCCCCATCCTAAAAGCTTCGTTGTCATGAGAAACATCTATTATGGACGGATAAATGAACCTGGGTCAAAGGCAGTGTCTTTGTGGTTGAATGCAATGAAGCGGGCGATTCAAACTCACGAAGCAGAAATATCTATAAAGGTGGGAGGAATGAATCAATCGATGATGAATTTGCTACTATTTTCCAACTTCAGCCATTTATGGAAAAAATATATATTTTGTATTTTTTTCTGGAAAATAATCTGTCTACCGCTCAAGCGGTAATAGCGGTAGTCTGGATCCGCCCTTCTCGTTTTCTTCCTTATCATCATCATTATCATCATTACTATTTTTAAACGATAAAAACCCTTCAGCAAAAAAATAAGATTTCTAGTAAATCTACTATAATATTTCATTAGAATTTTAAACTTAATTTATACTAATCTAAGACAATAATAATTGCAAGGGAAAAAACAAATTACAGATTTAAAGCAAATTGAGGAATGTTACAGTGATTTTTTTTTTTTTTTTTTTTTTTTTTTTAATTATGACAAATCCATGTTAATACAGTATTCAGCAAATCAATTAGACCAGTCCATTTTTTGAAACGTTTCGGGCCTATCAAAGGTCCATCATCAGTCAAATTAAATAAGAATTTTAAACTTAATTTATACTAATCTAAGACAATAATAATTGCAAGGGAAAAAACAAATTACAGATTTAAAGCAAATTGAGGAATGTTACAGTGATTTTTTTTTTTTTTTTTTTAATTATGACAAATCCATGTTAATACAGTATTCAGCAAATCAATTAGACCAGTCCATTTTTTGAAACGTTTCGGGCCTATCAAAGGTCCATCATCAGTCAAATTAAATAAGAATTTTAAACTTAATTTATACTAATCTAAGACAATAATAATTGCAAGGGAAAAACAAATTACAGATTTAAAGCAAATTGAGGAATGTTACAGTGATTTTTTTTTTTTTTTTTTTTTTTTTTTAATTATGACAAATCCATGTTAATACAATTATGACAAATCCATGTTAATACAGTATGCAGTATCCATGTTAATACAAAAATGGACTGGTCTAATTGATTTGCTGAATACTGTATTAATCTGTAATTTGTTTTTTCCCTTGCAATTAATATTTCATTACATATCTCTATATAATAAAATGGTAATTTCCATGGAAACTGATTTACCTCCCTTGAGGTAACTGCTTGGCTCTTTGGACTTGCCCTCTGCTCTGCCGCCTGTGGGGTAGGTGATCCATTGCCGTGTCATTTTCCACTAACTCCTGCCATCTCTGGTGTAGTTTAGGCTAACCCATCATCGGTGCCTGTTTTAACCATTGCCCGATTGTTCTCCATACAAGGATTATCACTGAATTGTAACAAGGCACGGTAGCACGGTCCGTAAGGCGGCGAGTCTCGTGAGCTGCCATGCAGAGTCGGAAGTTTGACTCCCCTCAGGAGAAATCTTTTCCTTTCGAATATTTTTATTTCTGTGATTTTTGTGTTGGAAATGTTTTTAAAAGGCCGAGGAGACGTCTGGAAACTAAAATTTGCTTTTGGTTTAATTTTGGTTTAAATGTTCGTTAGACATCATTTTCCAACCTGTTTTGTTTTTCCCTTCCATCAATATTAGGAGCAGTAGGAGATTATCGTCGTAAATGCAGTAGGGCTGTATAGCCGAGTGGTTAAATGTGTGCCTCCTACTGTGAATGACTGGAGTTCAAATCCCTTCAAGGGCAATTTTTTGGTGTTTTTGTGATTTAAATAGTTTACAATTATTTTTAAAGTCACTTCAACAAAACTAGAAAGCTTTTTGGAATGACTGAAATTGTAAGATCTATTTCTTCTCATATCTTTTCAATTATAAACTTATTTTCAATTTATCTCTCGACACTAAAACTTTCATTTCCCTTTGGTTATTATTTCAATTTTAATTTCAATTTAAAGTTTCATTGCAATGTTAACATTATGTTTAACTGCGATTTCTGTTCAAACAGCTGAAGATTATGAATAATATTAAAATATTTTTTAAATTAAAGATTAATTTCACTTTTACTAATATTAACATTAAGGCTATTACTCTTAGGTTCCAAATAAATTGGGGGTCAAAATAAACGGGGATGGGATATTTTTGGAAAATTTAATAAACAGGGGGTCCTAACAAGGTCCAGGGGGTGGGGGAGAAGCTCAAACTTAATAAACGTTCCCTCGTTTATTTAGCACCTAAGGGTATGAAGATGAATTAAGATGATGATTAAGTTTGACATTAACATTATTGCATGTGGCGATTAAGAACAACTTTAACATTAATTTTAAGTTTCAATGTTATTTCAGATTTACATCAAGATTAACATAAACGTTCAGATTAAGACTGATTTCAAATGAACTTTAAGTCTAAGTTTACAAATGAAAGACTTATACTTAGTCCAAGACTAAAAAATACTAACACTAATATTAAGACTAGACTAAGATTAAGATTAAGCTTAAGATTAAGATTAACATTAAAATAAAGATTCAGATTCAGATACAGATTAATATTAACATTAACATTTAGATTAAGATTAAGGTTAAGATTCCAATTCAGGTAGAAGTTGAGATTAAGATTCAATTTAAGTTGAAGACTAAGATTAAGATTACACTAACATTAAGATTAAGATCAAGATGTAAATTAACAGCAAATATAGCCTACTCAATGCAGAGTGCCTTTTAGGTGGAATTCATTATTGGTGGAGTTCATTGGAGGCGGTGGTCCTCATGAGGTTGTGGTCTTAGAAGGGCAAGGGCTAGTCTCTGTTACTAAACGAAATAAGGGCAAATGAGGTTGGCCCATTGTCGTGGCCCATTGTTCAATTGTGCACGAAAGGCTCCAGTCCTGGGGCACCTAGAAATTCGATTCTTTTTTTATTGAAGCCCTTTCTGCTCAGGTAGTGCAGGTCGTATTTTTCTAAATGTTTGGAGAAACGTAAGTTGGTGAAAAATTCGATTTTATCCCAGCCTCAAAAAGTTTTGTTTTTGATGGCTTCCATTTTTTATGTTCTTTTCACTACAAGAACAGTGCTTCTTTTGTCCTGCAAAAGTTTGTCGTGCTTACTAAAATGTGGAACCACTCAAACCAATCAAAAATCACGCAAAACGACGCATGATCAAATTAAAACCACCAAACACCACCTAAAATTATCCAAAAATAGTAATTTTCATTTATGAGGGGCCATAACGTGAACAAGCTTTGTTACTTATTTTCAGATTGAATCTTTTGCCTGCAACTCTCAGGAGTTTATTCAATCACTTGTGGCTTTAAAGGCCTAGATTCCACATAAAATCTTAACTGTCGTACGATTATTGCACATTCGTGAGACATGAGAATTTCTTTTCGCACGATTATCACACGACCATAAATATAAATTGTGACATTTTTGTCCTAGCAGGAATACATTACTACGAGATAGTTGTGATGCAGTCTTTCTTGCAGGATATTTTGAGATATGAAAATGAAAATGCTTTCCAGAAAATGCATACCTTTCCCAACCGTATATTTATTGGCAGCGTGCGATTGTGTCTTATTTCTCAACTTCACGCTAAAACACAATACTTCAGTACTGTTCTGGACAAGAAAGGCTTTTCCGACTCCAGCGATGTAAAAGCTTTTAATGTCAACAAAAGTCCCAAGACAAAAGTAGAATTTTATTTTAAGAGTTAAGAATGAAATTTCAGAGATCATGAGAGTTTCTGGTGATTTTTCAAGGATTTTCTGCCACTTAATGAATGATTCGAGGTGAATTGGATATTTCAGGGTCCCTTTGGGTGCTTTTCATCAAGTTATGGTTCGTTTTGAGTGCTTTTGGCTGGTTTTGGATTATGGTTGCTTCGCGTTTTCAGTAAGTATGTTTTCACGTTTTCAGGGGGTCAAAGGACGTCAAAGGACAATAGGAGACTGTAATTCATTTTGAACTTCACTCATATTCTCTCCGTTTTCAAGAAGAGTTCTTGCTTTGATTATCTTCATAAATCGCTACGCTAAACTTTGCGCTATACTGTATAACATACTATAAAACACTATTATAAAACACTATTAAGAGGCCATAAATTTTTCGGGTTTCAAGTTGAGTGTTCCTTTGAAAATTCAGAGCGCAAACACACAGAATGAAAATCGTTCCGATATAGTGATATATTCATTGTTTATGAAGGACATTTTAAATTGAAGTTTCCGATGAGACAGGGATATGATTTTAGAATTTACCCAGCTGTAATGCTACTAATTTTGCATCTTAAGTTGACACAAAAGCGTTAGGAATATTCTCACTGGATGAAAATCGCTGAATTTGTTATTAGGCAAAGATAATCGATGTAACAACCCTCTTAGGATGCGGGAATCCAAGAGGAACCCCCCTAGGGATTTCTCTTTGTTATATAAGTCAATCTGTGTGCTCCAGCCAGTCTTCTTCAGCAACTCGCAATATAAGATGTAGCTGCTCGACGTGACACCGAATGCCGTCGCTGCCAAACTGTGCTTGGCCTGGAACATTTTAGTAGGCCTAAGTTAATGTTAGAAATCCGGAGGAATTCCAGGAGGAACATTAAAGCATAAAGTTGTATATCATTTTCTATTCCTGTTAATTTTTCAGGCCATTGTTTGTGCCTTTTTATGTTTGAAGAATTCAAACATTATGCAGGGGTTTTCGGCAAACCGGAAGAAATAGACCTAGATAGATAGATAGATAGATATATAGATAGATAGATAGATAGATACCTAGATACCTAGGAATCAGGAATGTTGTAACAATAAGATCGGAATTTCTATTCTCTATGTAGGAATTTCTATTCTCTATGTGCACAATGAAAACAATCGTTTCATTGAACCACTGAATTCCCTATTGTTCTCCCTCTGTACTCAGCCTCATAAACAAATTTAATGAATAGCTCCCGCCCTGTTGAACCTAGAAACGCGTTTCTTTTTTTGAACGAAGCCTTTTCTGCCCAAAAAGTGCAAGCCGTATTATTCTACATGTTTTTGGTCCTGCAATGTGGTCAAAATTTTGATTTGCTCTTGATTTGGTTTCATTGCGGACATGTATTGTTAGTTGAACTCAACCAATTGTGTTCCTTTGTTCTACCAAAGTTGTTTACCACTCAATTACACGCCACTTGCGTAAAAGCAATTTGTCTATGTATCTCTAAAAGCTGGAACAAAGAATGAAGTCAGGAACGATCTGGAATGAGCGGAAACAGTGGTTTTCGGCGGAACGTATGGGAACGGAGGGGAATAAGTGCGAACACGCACAAGGAAACATGTAGATAAAACGGGGATCAGTGGCAATTATTGCTAACAGGAGAAAACAAGGACGGTTAGGCGGCTAGGGAACAAAGTCGGATCTGATAGAAATCAGATTTGTTTGCCGATGGGGTACAGCTGGATTTGGATTCAGTTAGAATCAGGTTAAAAATGCGAGAACAGGGCCGAAATTTGTTGCAACTCTATTCTGTTCATTGCAATCTCCTAGGCGTGATCTCATTTTTCAAACATGGCTAATGGGTACCTTTAATTCAATTTTTGTTGCATTTGCAATCATACCCAGTGTTTTTCTGCAACTACGTGTCTATTTAGACCTCATTACCTCACTAGAATTTAGAGGCCGTTTCAGTGCTGCCGACCAGTTTGTGTCGGCCTAAACACCTCCTGGCTTTGAATTTACCTGTTGTTATTGCTTATTTAAGGGTGCAAAACATTGCATAAACATAGGCACCGATACCAATTTTGCTCATTTGTTTTACACAACTCAAGCTTACCATAGCTACCTAAAATGTCTTGTAAGGTACAGTATATAGGTAAATATAGGTATCTTGTTGTCCTGTCAATGGATTGTTGTTGAACGATTTTCTTGCATCTTGCCAGTGAACCTAACAAATTCTGGCTATCAGAACTTCATGTTATGTGGCCCAATCAGTTTATTGATTGTGCAAATGTTTCTTGCATGTTGATGGTAGACCTGGAAATGCTTGCAAATGCTCACAATCAAAATGTCATTATACTGGCCCCATCAGTTTATTGATTGTGCAATAATTTGTTTCTTGCATGTTGATGGTGGACCTAAAATGCTTATAATCAATATGTTATTATTTGGCCCCATCAGTTTATTGATTGTGCAATAAATGTTTCTTGCATGTTGATGGTGGACCTGGAAATACTTACAATCAAAATGTTATTATGTGGCCCTATCAGTTTATTGATTGTGCAATAATTGTTTCTTGCATGTTGATGGTGGACCTAAAAATGCTTATAATCAAATGTTATTTTGTGGTCCCATCAGTTTATTGATTGTGCAATAATTGTTTCTTGCCTGGTTGATGGTGGACCTAAAAATGCTTATAATCAAATGTTATTTTGTGGTCCCATCAGTTTATTGATTGTGCAATAATTGTTTCTTGCATGGTTGATGGTGGACCTAAAAATGCTTATAATCAAATGTTATTTTGTGGTCCCATCAGTTTATTGATTGTGCAATAATTGTTTCTTGCATGGTTGATGGTGGACCTAAAAATGCTTATAATCAAATGTTATTTTGTGGTCCAATCAGTTTATTGATTGTGCAATAATTGTTTCTTGCATGTTGATGGTGGACCTAAAAATGCTTATAATCAAATGTTATTTTGTGGTCCCATCAGTTTATTGATTGTGCAATAATTGTTTCTTGCATGGTTGATGGTGGACCTAAAAATGCTTGTAATCAAATGTTATTTTGTGGTCCAATCAGTTTATTGATTGTGCAATAATTGTTTCTTGCATGGTTGATGGTGGACCTAAAAATGCTTATAATCAAATGTTATTTTGTGGTCCAATCAGTTTATTGATTGTGCAATAATTGTTTCTTGCATGTTGATGGTGGACCTAAAAATGCTTATAATCAAATGTTATTCTGTGGTCCCATCAGTTTATTGATTGTGCAATAATTGTTTCTTGCATGTTGATGGTGGACCTAAAAATGCTTCTAATCAAAATGTTATTTTGTGGTCCAATCAGTTTATTGATTGTGCAATATTTGTTTTTTGCATGTTGATGGTGGACCTAAAAATGCTTACAATCGATATGTAATTATGTGGCCCCATCAGTTTATTAATTGTTAAATGATTTTTCTCGCATGTTGAAGGTGGACTTGAAAATTCTTACTATCATAACTTTATACTATGCAGCTCTGTCAGGTTATTGATTTTTCAATGATTTTTCTTGCCTGATAGTGGACCAAAGCGTCCTTGCGATCAAAATCTCATATCAAATATTTTGATACAATTTATTGCTTACTTATTTGCCTTGCATCTTTAACAATGGCCCTGAGAAAAGTTGATCTTCTTGTGGCTCTGCACGCTGTTAGATTATTTCCATGATTTCTCTTTACTTTATGGTTGGACATTGAGCCTCATTTTCAAAGTTTATTCATTATATTCTTGAGGTTTTGCAAATTAATTTATGATGATGCCATTGCTGTCTTTTGTGCAGCAATGAATATTGGATTTTATTAATCGCTACCCTACAATATAGGTGCTTTTATGAATTAATAGGGTTTTTTATATCGCTGCAGATACTATTGCAATCGGCTTTTTAGTTCTTATGAAATATGACATCATATGTAGCATTTGCTTTTAGAATCTGTTTGTATGTTTCTTTCTTTTGATAATGTTTTCTTTTTCTTCTCATGCTATTGAATTTCTGTCTTTTCATCCTGCACAGTCACTCAGGGGCTTAACTAAAGGCTCTAATCCGCGGTCTCTGACTGTTGGTCTGAGTTGCTGGGTTGGGTTTATTTTCTCTTTGCTTATTTTATCTCTGTTTTCCATATAATCTGTCTTCTATATGCAGTTTCCTTTTGCTTGATATTTGATCTCTTTATCATTGTCACAGGTTGTGATTTCAGTATTACTTAAAAATATGGTATTCAAAACAGAAGCAAATATCCAACCCAGCCACTCAGAATTTTTTCTAATTGAGTATTTGATATATAATGGCTTTATCTATCTTTTCCCCTGAACCTGGTCCAAGTTCAGGGTGTTTTGGCTAATTTCATATTGCTAGAGTACTATTCTCACCGTATTCCACTCTCTTCCTTTCAATTGGCTAAGATATGGAGAGTGCGAAGGAGGCTTCGCTGTTTGAAAGGCAGAGAGTGTTGAGACCGTCGCTGCGGGAGGAGTGGAGGGGCAGCTAATCTTATATTGCGAGTTGCTGAAGAAGACTGGCTGGAGCACCCAGATTGACTTAAACGAGCAAGGTCGTTTAGATAAAGATATCTATGAAAAGATTTATCCTTCGGGATCGCAACCCGCTAGAATACATGGACTCCCGAAAATGCACAAGCCGCGCTCTAATAATTCTGCACCTCCATTTCGTCCTATTGTCTCTTCGATAGGTACACATAATTACGATTTAGCCAAATACTTATGTTCGTTATTGGATCCTTTTATACCTACGGAATATTGTGTTAAAGATACGTTTTCGTTTGTTGAAGAAATTAATAATCAATCCACTTTTGATAAGTTTATGGTTTCGTTTGATGTACAAAGTTTATTTACCAACATTCCTTTAACTGAGTGTATCGATTTAGCAGTATCTTATATTTGTAATGACAACCCTAATATTAAACTTAGTACAGCTAATCTTAAGGAACTTTTTATTTTTGCCACAGCACAGACGCATTTTCTTTTTAATGGTGATTGTTATGATCAGGCCGACGGCGAATCGATGGGATCGCCATTAGCACCAGTTCTAGCCAATCTCTTCATGGGCCATCATGAGAAGATCTGGTTAGATTCATACAAGGATTCTAACGTTTTATTCTCTCGTCGTTATGTTGATGATACGTTTTGTTTATTTGATAACGAAGAAGATGCACTTAAATTTTTTAGTTTTATTAACAAGCAGCACCCTAACATTAAGTTTACTATGGATAAACAGGATAACAACCAGCTACCGTTTTTGGATATTTTGATAGATAACAGTAATAGTGAATCGGTCCGCACTTCTGTTTTTCGTAAAACAACTTATACTGGTCTTCTAACTAATTTTTTCAGTTTTACATCGTTTTCGTACAAAATAGGTTTGATTAGAACTCTCGTTGATAGGACTTACAAAATTAATAATACACGTTCTGCGTTTGATAATGATATTAAGAAGCTTCCTTCCATCTTTAATAAGAATCTGTACCCATCATATATCGTCGACAATATTGTTCGTAAGTATCTAGACAAAGTTTGGGATACCCCTAGTGAGGATAATCAACCTAGGAATCATACTGCGTCTGATAACAAATGCTATCATAAGCTTCCGTATATTGGTCGTTACTCTCTCGTTGCTCAACGTAAAATAAAACACCTAGTTCAACAGTATTGTACAGATATCGATATTAAACTCGAATTTACTTCGTTTAAGATTCGTAATATGTTTGGGGTGAAGGATTCTGTGCCCAAGTGCCTCCGGGCTCGTGTAATTTACAAATTTTCTTGCGCTGGATGCAGTACTGCATCTTATGTTGGCGAAACCAGCCGCCATCTCTCTACACGAATCCGGGAACATTTGGTTACAGATAAAAATTCACACATCTACAAGCATTTGCAGGAATCGGAAATCTGTCGTCAGGCTTGCACAGAGGATTGTTTCTCTGTTTTGGACACCGCCAAACTTTAAATTGAAGATCAAAGAGGCTTTGCACATCTCATGGGAAAAGCCTACTTTGAATAGGCAGCTGTATCATTACAATTTATCATTATCTTAGCGTTTTAACCTTTTTCTTTTAACCACACCTATAATATCAATTAACATTTTTTTCTCTCATCTATTGTTGTAAACATATATTACGTAACTTACTTTTCCTTATAAAATTAACCTTTGTAGAAATTTGAATTTATCAACTGATGATGGACAGTGCATGTCCGAAACATGTTTTGCAAATTAAATGTTGTTGTTTTTGCCGTTAAATTTCTTATTGATGCGCTACTCCTAAGAATTTTTGGATATCTGCTTTTATTATGCATTTTGGGCAGGAGGAAGAGACATGGTCTATTAACGTTTTCCTTGTTTTCTGCTCCCCATTCGCAGTTGTTACAAAGGCGATTCTGGTCACGTTACGCTCTTTTATCAACTGTTCTAAATGATATTAACAATATACTAGCTTAAGCGTTCTTGCATTGGAATTGCTGTTATCTAAGTCACAGTTGGTATCACCTATTAGAATGACCTCTTTTTCCTTAATTAGTTAATACCTGCTTGAGATTTTCAAATGCTTCATTATCAACATATGAAGTTGGTGGGCGATACCAGCATACAAAAGAGAACGGCTTTGCATGGGCTGGTGATATTTCAAGGCATAGAGTTGTGGTTTATCACTTTTATTTTCATGCTCAGCTTTGGAAGATTATTCTTAATGTATATGGTCATTTCTCAGTAGTATATAGTGGGGCCGAACCATCTGCGAGGTTTTTGTGCGAATAATTTTTGAGGAAATGAAGAAATTTCAGTTTCCTTGATGGTAAAATGGAAAAGTGAGGTAAGTGAAAAGCAAATGCAAAAATTTGAATTTGCTTCACAGATAAAAGAGGAAATAAAGAAATTTCAATTTGCTAAAAGATCAGGGAACAAAGAAAACGAAAAAATTCGATTTGCATTGAGTTGAAATGAAAACAAAA
>JACTAT010000049.1:1717243-1789656 GCA_014526335.1 Chrysaora quinquecirrha | reverse complement strand
GACAATAAAAGGTCAAGGTAAAAGGAAAAGGACTAATCATAAAAAACATAACTATCACCATCACCACGGTCATAAGTGTAAAGCTCAACACTATGAAAGAGTATACATTCCTTTTCCGGAAACAGCAAGACGCATGGCAGCCATTCCTCTTTCTCTTCCTCCTCCGAAAAAGCTCACCATAGTACAACCTGATGGGCGAATTTTCTACCAATATTAAAAATTTTAAGTAAAATGATTGAACATATATATATATATATATACCAGAGCAGGTTTGGATCAAGTTTATTTACATAAAGAGAAAGAAAGTAAAAGATAATAATAAAGATGCATCATATAGAACTATTAGTAGATAATATAGCTGCAGCGAGAGTTATAGACCGCTCTCTGATTCAAAAGGCAAAAAGAGGCAAAGTCTTGGATATAGAATATGTGATGAGTGGTTTTTGTTTAGGACCGAGAGTAATATTGAACATATCTACAGATGAACATGTAATACTGAATGATACATATAGCAGTGTTATTCTCTGGTTGAAAGATGCTTTAACGGTGGAAGAATTAAATCTATTAAGAAAGATTACAGTTCAAGTTTATTTGGAAGAAGGATATGCTAATATATGTTTTTTATAAGAAAACTGTCGAATAATTTGATTGACAGCATGAATGATTGACAACATTGATGATTGATTGATTGATTGATTGATTGTGTCAAGAGTATTTAAGGCGGTTTTATAGGTGTAGGTTTAGTTACTTTTAAATGAACAGCAAGGAGGCGAGGAGAAAGGAAGGAAAGAAGAAATTAAATGATGGAAGCTCTGAATAGGTTACAAACGTCGAATATTAACAATCTTCAAGATTTTAAATTGCAAATTATAGATGTAGAAAATGAAGTGCGCGAAATAATAGGAGTTCTAAAATCTCAAATTGTAGTTGTACAAAGGGAAACTCAGTATTTCATAGCAGAATATGAAAGAAAATTTAAAGAAGAAGTATTGGCGATTAAAAGCGAGACAGAAGCTCTAAGGACAGCTTATAATGAAATAAACGATCTCAATACGGAAAGAAAAGTTAAAGAGATAAGATTTAAATCAGATTTAGATGCACTGCGAGGAGGATTCTTTGAGCTCAAGAAATATTGCGAAGAAAATTTTCAACAAACTTAAATTCAAATGAATAAGTTAATGGCGAATCCATCTATTGGAAGTGAGAAGTTTAATGTTAGTTATAATGGAACTTTAATATGGAGATTGGATGATATGAATCAAAGAATGTATGATTCTATCACAAAGAAAGTCAAATTTTATACAAGTCCTTTTTTTTTCTCTTCTGTTCATGGATACAAATTGTATACAAGAATTTATTTAAATGGTGATGGTCCAGGTTTTGGAAAGTATATCGGTGTATTTATTGAAATTATGAAAGGACCTTACGATGCCATATTGACATGGCCAATGACAGTTAAAATAACGCTTTGCTTAATTAATCAAATAGATGAACTTAATAATCATGAAGACTCTTTCATGTGTGATAAGACAAGTAAAACGTTTCAAAGACCAGTAAATGAAGCTAATATAGCATCTGGAAGTGTGAAGTTTTTTCCGATTTCAAAATTGCCTGAATCAAGAGGATTTGTAGAGGACAATGTTATGTTTTTAAAAGTTTCGATGGACAGTACTAGTTAGAAAAAAACGTTTTCGTTTAAGTATGATAATGAATTTATAACATGTATTAACTTTACATAAGAATAAAGAATTGTCAACCTTGTAGTTTTTTTTCTTCGTTGATTTCTAAGTTTTTGAATTCTGCATTAACTGTTCTGAAAGCCTTCACGTAGGCATATATTTCCATCTTCATGAACGAGCTCGTCGTTGAAGAATATGTGAAAAATTGACTCCAACTCTTCTTTTGTGCACAGTTCAGGATAATATTCCGGTTCAGGCAAGAATACTGTTGAGTCTTTGACATCATCATTTGACGAAGTTGCAATGATTTCAATAGTTTCTTTTATTATTTTAAACGACACGTTTGTTTCAGACATGATGAAGATCAGGTGGTAAAATAATATGAACGTGTTATGAAGCTTTGATGCAATGTGAATTAAAATAAGTTGTTCATAGCTGGATTTTTTATAAGCAAGTTGATTGACAGTTGAGTCATATGTTAATTTATTTTGACACATGTCAATTTAATATGACATATGTTCATTTATTTTTGACATATGTTAATTTATTTTTGACATGTGTCATAATTTAACTATAAGTATCCTTGAAACAAAATACGAATAAGAAAAGTGAACGAGAGTATATAGAGAGTGGTAATGTAATCAAGAATGAATTTTAAAGAAAGATGGAATTTATTTTTTTTGGAAAGGAAAGGAAATGGCAAAAATATGAACTTGAAAAACATTATAACACTACGCTGAAGAAGCTACAAGATGATGTATGGTTAACTGATCCTTTAACTTCATATTATGACAAAATACACGTGGAACAAAATATATCAGCACAAGAAATGGATTATTTGAATCTTAAAGTTGATACTAATGTTACAAAATTACCTAAGGCTGATGTTTTATCGGAATATCTTCAATTGTGTGATGAATTAGCATGGGAAACAAGTACATATGTAGAAGTAAGAAATGAAAGATATATTGCGCAATTAGAAGCTCTTACAAGAAATATAAGAGAGTTCAAGGATGGTGAGTGATATTTGATTTTGAATCTTAAAGATGAGTTTAAAGCCATCTACAAGTTATGACACATTATGTTATATTCAGTATATATTTTGGGTACAAAAATGTCAATCAATTAATCTTTTTTGACAGGTGTCAATCATATAAGGTATATAATAAATGAATCAAAGAGTCAAGTTAGTTTAGTTACAATATCGCAAAGAATGGAACAGTCAGATACTGAGCGAGAAATTAAACAGCAAGATGGGGGAAATATAGAATATTTAGAGAAGATATGTATATGTATGGAGAAAGAAAATCTCGATGATGAACAAAAAATGATGATTGAAGTATTAAAAGATATGTTAACTTGGATTCGTAGTGCTGAGGAGAATGGAGGAGATCAATCTGAAGATGAATATGATGATGCTGAACTTTATGATGATGTTTTTAGAAAACAAAGTTTAGTTTTGCTCTATAGCGATCTGAAAACGAGTTATGATAAATTGATGGCTTCTTTGCGAAAACGGGAAACTGCATATTGGTGGATGTGTAGATTTGGTTTTGATAGTGTACTGCATAAATTCTCTCCCTATGTGGAATATCCATCTAGCGCGTATCAAGCATATAGGATTGAAGAGGATGTGAAAGAGGAAGCAATGAATTATGTGTATATCCAAGATCAAATTGTTAAACGTGACGTGAGATTTTCTGAGAACGATCGGAAAGAATGGAACAGAAACGTTTATTTGTTAATGCTCCAAACATCTAAAGAAAGCGTAATGAAAAGAAATGAGTTGAAAAGCAGATTCAAAAGAATTTATTGAAAAACATGGAAATATGGCGATAGATATATTTAGACAAATTTCTAAAGACGTGAAAGACTCACCTAAATCATCAGCTTATGGTGTAGAATACATATTTTAGAATAAAGAGTAAATATTTTATTAATTGTGACTTTTTTACAAAGTACTAGCTATATATCGAGTATGATGATAGAATTTTTAATTAGAGTTTTATATCAAAGGAGAGAGTAAGAAGAAGAGTTCTTTATTAAAATGGCTTTCTATGGTACACCAAAGAGTATACTAGTGAATGATTTGTTTTATAGAAAGTTTTTTAAGCAGCGCTTTGAACCGTATAATTTGGATTTTGATAGTCAAAGATGGTTTGGTAAAAAAAAACGGTTAGGTAGAAATTTGAATTCGAATAAAAAAATTTATTTATACAAAAATAAAAAGGTTTAAAAGATTTAAAAGAAAGCATTTGGGAAGTTTATGTTAGCTAGCGCCAAATCTTTAGTCAAACCTATAGTAGTGAAAATTTAATTTATTATAATGGCTGAAGCTAAAGATGAAGAAGGAACATTATTAGAAGACAATAAGCAGAGTGAGGCAACACATTACAATAATGATTTGTTCAATAGACGGGTACTTATTCCTTATAAAGATTGGGAAAAATATAAAGAAATGAAAGCAAAAGAAATACCAAATATCTATGAAGAAAAGATAAAACAATTAGAAAACGAAAGAGATTCGACTGATGATGTAAATGTTAAATTAAAAATAATGAACGACATAGAAAATTATGAAAGCTTGTTACAAAAGATTTTTGTAGAAGCAAATGAAAAGGGAAGTAATTTTGATGTGCAAGAAGAAATTTCAACCAAGGTACATAGGAATAAAATGAAAGAGTTGAGAAATAAAATAAATGCAATTAGTAAAAATAGAAATATTTCTGTAGAGCTCAAAAATAAAAGAATTGCAAAACTCTTAGAAGAAATTAGAAATCTAGAATACCAAGAAGAAACTAGAAAGGAAACAAAATTAAAACAGTTCATTAACGATGAAGGAGGCTTGAGTAAAGAAAGTCTAAAATTGCTTCATAAAGCCAGTTGGAATACTAAAGAATTTCTGAAATATTTAAGAGTCAGTAATCATGTCCGTTTTTCTAAAGATGATAAATCACTATTTATAAATGGAAATAAGATTGAGAATGGTGCTTCATTAACCAAAATGGTGGCATATTTAAATAATCCACATTCGTATAATTATCCTCCTATAGGATTGATTCCAATTGCTGAAACTTTAATTTCTGAAGGAATGCCAATTAGTGATTTTCCAAGATCTCTACAAGATCATCTAAGAAATATTAGTGTTTTAAAAAAAGAAATAAATACTCCTATTAAGAAAGGCATTACAAGTAGTGAAAGAATTCGAGATATTTTAAAGAAATCAGCAGAAACAGATACAAAAATTAAAGAATTATTAAATAAGGATCCCAAAGAATATATAAGAAAAAACGAAGCTAGTGAAGGTGAAACTCCTACTCGTCCTTCAGATGCTACAAGTGCTACTAGATCAGATTTACTAAATCGATTTGAAAGTGGTGACGAAGACGGAAGAGAAGACCAATATACCAGCATAAGCGACAGAGTTAAAGAAAGACGACAGGAAGAAAGAGAAAAAAATCAAAGATATAAAGGAGATTTGAGTGGCAGAGGGGAAACGTCAATTAATAAAATGTTTGCTGATCAGATAGAAAAATCATTGAAGAAAGTATTGAGTGGGAAAAGTGAAAAGAGGAATAGATATAGCGATAGTGATGAAGAAGAAGATGAAGTTGATAATGTAAGTGAAAGAGAGTATTTGGGAGCAGCAAAAAGAATGCGTTTATCTAATAATAATATGTATAAAGAAAGATTGGCAGGGAGAAGAGATAAACTGATAGATGAAGATTATATTGTATATAAGGTCATAAAAGCTTTAGATAACAGAGATAAAAAGAATAAAGTTAAAAAAGCGATGGTGATAAATAGCGATAATAGTAGTAGCAGTAGTAGTAGTGAAAGTGATTCGTCACTGTCATCTGACGAAAGTGATAATGAAGGTGAAAAAAGCAAAGACGAAGTGGAAAAAGAAAATGATTTGAAAATTCACCAAATTCTTGGTAAAAAAACGTTTAAACTTTTAGAAAAGCGGAATCTAAAGGATACAAAATGATAAGATGAAAAAGAAACTGTTAAAATCTATATTATTCTTAAAAAAGTTTGACAGATTCTAATAAGAAAAATAATATGTATGTTTTATATATGATTATGGACTTATAAAAGAGTAGTATTATTAATTTGTAATAGAAGTCTTGAGAATGGATAATTCATTATCGGAGCATTTGACAGATTTGTACAATAATCCTGCATTTCCTGGTTCTCTAGGAGGATTGAATAGCTTTTATGATCATGCAAAAAAAGAAATACCGAGTTTAACACGGAAACAAGTAAATGAATGGGCTAAGTCAAATAATACATATAGCTCATTTAAACCTGTTAGAAAAAAATTCATTCATCCTCCTATTAAAGTTGGAAGACAAGACTATTGCTGGGAAATAGACTTGATGGATGTCCAAAGCGATAGAATTTTTCGTCCACAAATGAATAGAGGAATACGATAAGCATGCTTGGGTTAGACCAATTGCTAATAAAACTGGCGTATCAAGTGTTTTGGCGTTTAAAGATATTCTTGAATCCACAGTCCGTAGACCGAAACTTCTTAGAGCAGATCATGGGTCTGAATTTATTAATAAGTCATTTCGTAATTTAGCAATAGAAAATAATATAAAATTATTTTTTTCTAATGATGATCCTAAATGTGCTGTGGTCGAAAAATATAATAGAACTTTAAAAGGAAGGATTGTAAAATATTTAGATAGTAGAAAAACAAAAGGAGATTACAATTATATTAATGTTTTACCTGATATCGTGGAGAGCATAAATAATTCAAAGCATAGAATTATAGGAATGGCTCCTAATGAAGTTAACGTTAACAATTATCCGATAGTAAAGAAAAATCTTAGGAAATATTGGGCCCAACAAGAAAGCAAACTTCCAAAATCTCGAAAGAAAAGCCCACGTTACAAAGTAAAAGACTATGTGCGTATTGCATCGACGAATAAAACGTTCAAAAGAGGATTTAATAAACAGTGGACAGACGAAATCTTTCAAATATCAAGTATTCTGATGGGTTATTCACCGTTTGCTTATATTCTTAAAGATTTGGGAGGGCAAATTATAGAAGGAAAATTGTATGCAGAACAAATTCAAGCAGTTCACTTTCCAAACTTAGTAAAAAATTGAAAAAATATTAAAAAGACAAAAATCAAATAATACTCAATGGTACTTAATAAAATGTTCAATGTATCATAAACCAGTCTGGATTACTAAACGTCAACTTCAAGAAGTGCGTATCAGAGTTAAAGGAAGAGTAAAAGTGAATAACTATATTTCTAAAAAGGATTTTTTTCATTGCATTAGAACCTGAAATTTCAGATAACGAGAAAGAGGCAAAACAACATAGAGAAGATATAATTGATTCAGATAACGAATAAGATTAAGAATGGCCGGTTTGTACACAAAAAAATCTCAAAGGATTACTGCTATTTCATCAGCAAAAGCTTCAGTGTATGATGATAATACAAATTTCAGAGTGGTTTTGAAAGAAAGCATTAATCTCGACCCTTCTCAACTTTGGATGATGTGTTGTAAGAAGGCTATACTTCCCGCCAGGGAAAAACCGAATTTTGCCCAATATTTTTGGTTTACAAGAATCAGTTGTCCTTTTAATAGCCACAATGCAACATTTAAGGATAAATTCAACATAAATGATGATGAAACAGGTGATATTTTTAGATATGAAAAACTATTCAATTCTCAAAACTTTACTCATAATTGGACAGGAGAACAGGATTTGTATCAAAGAATTTATCTCCCCCCTAGTGAAGCGCTCACATGGAAAAATGAAGGAAATTGGGATCTAATTAAAATTAATACCTTTTTAAATTCAAATTTTAATTTGAAATTTGATTTCGCTGGATGGGAAAATGGTGTTGGTGTGTGGCCACAACAGTCAATAATATATTTGGAACATAAAACTGGAAATGATTATTTTGATTTAGGCTTTCGTGGTATGGATATTGAAAATGATATGGGTTATGATCAGTCTCAACAATTTCAGATATGTAGATTTGGAAGAATGGTGGTGGAGAGATTAGGATTGGATAATTTAAAGGAAGATTATTTTCCTAATGCATTTGCAGAATATCATGAAAATATCGCAGTGAAAATGGGACATTCTACAAAATTATTACGGAATTATTTGAAAGATAGGCATCCTGAAACAAAATATGGTTATTATATTCTATATAGAAATTATAATAAAGGGAGTGATATGGACTTGACAAAAGATTATTTAGACATTTTATTTTGGACAAATTTGGCAGCAGGGAAAGTAGTATACCTTTATACGATCAAAATTATCCTGTTCCAACTCATAAAGGAATGGAGAGGGGCTTTCCATTGGATCCAGCAAATCATTTATTTAGCAACCTACCCGAGGTATATTCGCTTAGATGTAATATTATTGAGCCAAATTTATCATCTGGAAGAACTGATAAAAATTTAGCAAATTTATATTTACAATTTAATAATAATGGTTATAAAAGAACTTCATGGTTGAATCAGTTTGAAGAATATAAAGAATTATCATATTCCTCAATTCAGACTAATGTATTTCAAACATTCTGGTTGCAAATTGTTCCAAATCCACCGGATTTAGACTCTAAAGAGAAAATTATTCACTCATACGCGCACAAAAGTTGGAGGAGAAACTATAATTGAGATATATATAACCCCAAGATGACAGAAAGAGTATTAATTCAAAATGTTAATAAAGCGACTTTGATTTCGAGGGAGCAGAGAAATCTTGATGTATTATATAAAAGTTGTAAAGATAATAAGCTAAAAGTTGGAGTGAAATCTATTTATTTTTCAGATGATTGTTTTGATGTCTTATTAGATTTATGTAGTGCAGATTTAGTTGAGAATAAAGCGTTAAATCTAAATCCTTTTTTCGACTATTTGAAAATCGGAGATCAAATAATTACTAATATTCCAACTTTACTTGGCGATATATTTTTTAATAGATCTGATTATCAAGTTAAAAGAGTTAATATAAAAGGGAATATTAATAAATATTCACCAAATCAGATTGTCTTCAAAGATTATGCATTTATTAATAAATTACAGTGTAATTTATATTTACGCAATATTTCAACAAACGAAGTATTTAATCCTTCATTTTTTAAAGTTGAGTTATTATTTACAACTGATCCGGCAGTATATAACATTGGAGAAATATGACTTCGTTTAGAAGCAATGAAGATGAATTTTTATTACAAGGTTATTATGACAGTAACTTTTCTAATTATTTAAAGATAAACGATAGTTTATTGAAAGTAGATGATTTGCGCACATTACAAATAATTGATGGATGGCAAGTAGCTTTACAAAAGATTGTTTTTAACTATGGTGAATATGATAAGGAAAAAGGCATTCCAGTTGTAGTGATTCCGACAGAGTATAATGTAAATGATTGGTTGGTAGAAATAAATGTCGGGGCATGGAAAAATTATACACATAATGAAGTAAACCGACGTTTTGATGAGCAGCTAATGTACATTACGCGGAAACATAACGATATTTCAGTGAGAGATAATTATTATAATTGCGTTACAAATGTATCTAATGGAGTTTACTGTATGGATTTTAAACAGCCAATGGCATCCATGATCCGCCTTGATGTAGCTAAGATGTTGAATGAACGTTATATACCACTAAACCAAAAGACAGTATCTGTTAAGGAGATTCTGGGTGTTATTACAGATTTTAATGAATTTTCTACGACTGATGTTAAAGGAGAAATATTTACTTTTGAAAGAGCCTTTAAAAAAATGGTTTTAAAAAATTATCCCACTAAAGACAGTAAACAGTTGTTTGATTATATTCCTTACAATAACGATGAACAATGGAATATAGATGGAAATTGGATGAAATGGCAATGGATCATGAAAGTAGATGAAAAATATAACATTCTTCAAACTCATATTATGAATATTTCCCCTTATGTTCAAAGTATAGCAGTTGGCCAGAAATTGTTTCCTTTTCTCGGCTTTGAATTATTAGATAGAACAAAAGACAATATAAAAGGGGTTATATGGAAGAGATACGAACAATTATCATATATCCCAAATCATGCAGTAATTGAAGATGAATTTAGCTATATGTCAGAGGGTTTTTCTAGCATAACATCAAAAAGTGAATTAGTTCAAGCAATGTCCCCTATTGCAAATACTTTATCTGGAGAAGATTATTTTATATACAGCGAGAATATTGAAGACACTTTTTTAGGAGATGTATTTGCCCCAATATTGACTGTTATTCCTTCCTTTATAACCACTTTATCCGATTGGAAATGATATGTTTTCATATGAACCTATAACACCAATTTTTTGTGATTTGAAAAATCAGTCTCTTGATATGTTTAATATGACGATGACAAATTCATCTGGAGAAAAACTGTTAGTGAGCGCTTATATTGAACTGAAGTTTAGACTTAAAAAATCATAAAAAAGAACAATAGATATGGCAATGCTTTTGTTATTACTATGGAGATTAATATCTTTATCTGGTTGATTCATTTTGACAATTGATTGATTGACATTTGTATTATTTTTCTTGTATATAACCTGCGTATATTGCGCTCAAATTTAGTTGAGTTGATTGCAAAATGGAAGACATCTGTGATTTTGAAAATACAATCGCAAATGATTTGATTCTCGCTAATATTTTAAATAAGTTAGATATAAAAGATGTGTTAAATTTGATGCAAAGTAATAAGAATGTGAACAAACAAGTTGAAAGGAATATATTTTTTGGAGGAGTAAATGCAAAGCGCACTTAGGTATTGAATGCAGAGGAAATTTTGATAATTACTTTGAACTTTACTCTACATTATGGAAATGCAAACGAGTCATATTTAAAAGATGTTTTCAACATGAAGGACTGGATACTATACCTGATTGGATACACATATATATCATACTAATGAAAGGAAGGTTGTTTACAATAAATGAAGCAATTGAATTTTGTAATTCTCAAACAACTTGTAAAGATGGAACATCTAAGCTCCAAATTGCAGAACAAGCACATTTTCAGTTAAATAAAATTGCTAGAGAAGACTTTATACAAATATTCAAGATCACCCAAAAAATGTTAAAATCAAGTTTGGTGATGAAATCTTTTTCTACGAAAACGAAAGAAGGGCGATGTAATTTTTCAACTGAGGTAGCAAGAGAGATTCTATTGAGTAGATATAAAGAGGAAAGAATTTTACAACGAAAATTGTTGACATTGATTAATAAATCAAAAAATGAAATACAATTAGAACATTTAGATAAACAAGAAAATGTAACAGAATTTATTAAATACAAAAGGGATGGTGGAACTAATACTTACATGAAAGCCAGTTTAATGCAATCATTTGAGAACAAAGAAAGACTAAACGAGGAAGAAATTATTAATAAAGTTCTTTTTTCAATTATTTGGTTTGACATAGACTTTTTAATGGTAGGGAATTATGATCCTGATTCGTTGTTTGGTCAGTAGTTGAAATTTTTGTCAAAAAGAAAGAAAGAAAGAAATATATAGATATATATAATCACGTTCAAGTTGTATAATGCCAATCATACTATTGAATTGTTTAAAAAAGGAGTCATATTGCTTGTTGTTATATTGGAATACACTTCATGTTATTTTTTCTCAATTTTTGTCTTTGTTCTTCTAGCTTTATCGACGATGTTCGTATTAAGATTTTTCATAGTATTGATAAGTCTTCTTTTTCGTCTCGTCAAATTACATTTTCCGCTTTCTTCCCCTTCTTCCATATTGAATATTCCATCTTCTTCTTCGTCTGTCATTTTAGACGATTCAAAACATTCAAGAAACAAAAAAATCCCAAATGTAAAAAAAGCAACACATCAGCCAAATAGTAACAATAACGAATATATAAATTTGTTCTAAGATGTTACTTTCTTGTTTTTCTTGAACGATAATTTCTGCAGCTCCATCAGAGGTCATTTTACAATTAATATTTTGTTTATAGGTGACGGGTTTAAAATACTTTTTAAACAATAGAACTGTCAATCAATCAATCAATGTTTTAATAAACATGTCAATCACTCATTATTTAACATATAAATAAGAGTCTAAAGATAAAAAGTTTTATAAATTTATTTTTCACTAAAAAATTAAGTAGAGTGCAATGGCTGAGTATCCATACCCTGATGTATTGGGCATTCGCTGTATTCTAATCGAGATTCTAAAATATTGCAATGTCAAGGATATTTTGAACATGAGTCTTATGAACAAAAATATAAATGAAATATGCTACGAAGACTGTGTTTGGCGACAAAATGTGAGGAAAAAGATTTAATTTGCGAAAGAGATCACATTCAAATGTATGAGAGTTATAAAGAAATATACATGATGGTATTTAAATGCGAACAATTATTTAAAGCTCGAATTGAAGCATGTAATACACTAATTCCTCAGTACGAAGGAGAAGACATGGAGGCAAATAGAAAATTCACACCTATACCGGATTATATAAGTTTAGTTTTGCTCTTACGAGGAGAAAGATTAAACAAATTGCCAAACATGCCAAAAATATCATGTTCGAAATGGAGTGGAAGAGTCAAATTCGAAACTATCAAGATTCTTCATGACAAAAAAATTTCAAATATCATTTTTGAAACTTATTTTCAAGAAATTGGCATACTACAGTTGGTAGAAGATTGGATTCAAGAATATGAAAAGAAAAAGAAAACAAGATTTGTCAACATTCATAATGCATGTGATATAGTAAATTATAGTGGGACATACAGAAAGATGTGCACTTTTCACGAGCAGTGGGTTTGTGAATTTACTATTAAAAAGCTATTGAAAGAAAGACATATTCAACGTCAAATAGGAAGAAAAAGATGTCAAACATCGACATTTGAATCTACAGTACGAGAAGAGAAAAACAAACTTGAAAAACTCTTTCAAGAAGAAATTTTGAAATCTATTTTAATTAAGAAAGCTGAAATAGACAATGACTATAAGTTTATTACTAATAGAAAATGTATAGATGATCTCAAAGGCTTGATTTATGATATTTCAGAGATAGAAAATATTAGAGCTGCAAAGGCTGCTGAATTTAGAAGAAGAGATAGGATTTTACACGAGGCAGCTAGGGATGAATTACTATTTACAGAAAGATACGGTTTTGGTTGATAACTTTGTTATAAACTTTATAATAATTACTCTATTATCATTCATTGTCTGAGTCTATCAAATCATTCCACCAAATATAGTCTATATCATCAATAGTTGAACTAATATCATTCCATAGTATAATATTTTTCATTTGTTGTGCCAATGAATTACATGATTTTAATTCATCAATCTCGTTCATATGTGAATCTTTAAAAATATAAAGAAATTTTTTCTCTTCTTCCACGAATGCTATCAACGCCTTGTATTCTTTTTCTGCTTGTTGCAAGTTTGCTTCAAGTTTGTTCAATTCGCTCTTCATTCTCTGTCAAAATTATTTCAAATTCGTTTCTACGATATCGTTCCATGACAAAATGTTTTCTTTTTTTATTCATCTGTCCAAGATGTTTAATAACTTTATTATAATATTGAAAGAGTAATACATTGAAATCATATTCATCTTGCGGTAAAACGTCTAAATCATTTCCATAAGATAACCTATAGTTTTCACATAACTTTCTAAATTCTTTAAAATGATTATAGCACTGCGCCATTTTTGAAAATAATATTATATTAATTAAGCAACTCTATATATTATATTCTGTCAAACAATCAATCAATCAATCATTTTTGACAACCTATCAATCATTTAAAGGCGCTATCCGATATAAATTGACAATACGTTTTATCATTCATTCAATTTGTATTTTAAATAGTGTTCAGTGAGTCAGACAAAATGTCATGGTTAAGGTACTGTTTAGGACGGCGATTATATGGCAATTTAAACGGTGAAGATCGTACTTTTAACAATGATATTCTCGATGAAAAAGAATATAAAATAAATAAAGCGGTTAGAAATCAATTTGAAAAATTACTGGATGAATTACGAATCGAAGCTTCGATAGTTAGTCATCTTTGTCATTCTAACGTCCGTAATCGTCCTAATCATGATCATATTGAGAGACAGGGCAGGAAAGTTGAAGTTGAAAAGGAAAAATATTATGCGTTACTATCAAATCTGAAAGACAAAGGGTATAAATACATATTTGAGGAAGAAGACGTACAAGAAATAGAAAGGATGAAAATGTTGTGTAGTATGACTCAATATCAAGATCTCGTGAAGTTATGTAATAAGGTTAGTCAGATGAAGAATAAACATCTGCGAGAAAGACGTGCAAGATTGGGAGAAATAGACGAAGAATTACAAGAGATTATTCTAGAAATGATGCGTGAAGGAGACGTAACGTATTTGCTGTTCGTCATAATGGAGACGAATTAGTTCAAAATGAACAAGACGAAGACGAAGAAGAAGACTTGCGACAATTAAACAATTTCGTTGAACGAATTTACGATTATTGGTAAAGCAAAGGCGTACCACTACTATACAATTTGTCAAAAAAAGTTAGAAACAAGTTTCAAATGTTTTTTTAAATGTTAATCTTTTGATTTACTTTCTTTATGAAGTTCATTTTTGAACGATTCTTTGCTCTCGATAAAAGTTGCCTGTGAACATTGCAAGAATGATAATCATATCCTTTTCTTGAAATTTCTTCGTCATTCTTTGTATTCTCGAATCTTTTCTGCAATATCATCGGTAACTGTTTCGATATTCGGGTCGAATATGATAGCAAAAGGAGGAATGAACCGATATGTCAGCAGCAAATAATTTCTTCTTGCCAATACTTCATACTGCTGGATCAATGTATGAAAAATTGAGTTTATTTCAATATTCATATCTCGTTCTTCTTCATCCTGTCTTGGAAAGGGATACCCAATTCTAACAGTTAAACTATTCAGAGGAGACGAATAAGCCATGATGTTGATAGATCCTTGTGTAAAATTAATACAACCTATGTTGAATTGTGATTGAAATAAAATGAAAAGAAAATAATTAATATTTATAAGACTTTTTTGATTGATTGGCATATTTCTTGTTGATATTTTGATTGACACATATCAACATTAATAATAAAGGCTGTCAAAGTGTCAATCATTTTAATAAAACAATAGGCTCGATTATATAAATACGAGCACAAAATTCGTGAAGTTCACAAATTTATTTGAACACTTCAAGTGACTGTAAGAAAAAAAGTAAAGAAACAGGTATGGCAGAAAGTTCTCTAAATTACGTTTCGAAAAAACAAGTGTTAAGTATTACACAAGGAAATGATGACAACACAGTAGAAGTCGTAAGCTTGGCAGTGGTGAAACAAAAAACCCAATTTAAAGATTGCAGTCCATGGTAAATTAAACGTTTGCAAATACCCGAAACCATCTATTGGACATATTCGCTCGTTCTGGAATGAATGTCAATATCTTCATCAGCCATGGAACAACGATAAAACAGTACGTAATGAAAAATTTAAAGGTGAAGAAAAAGAAAATCTTATTCAGCATTACAAAAAGCATATCGAACATATAGCAAGTCACTCTTATACACATTCTCTTGAATGGATTTACAAATTTAATTTCCACTTACTGAAAAATGAATTGCTTCATGATCAAATCAGCGAGCATTTATGGGATGTGTACTATGAAGTCTGTGATATGCTTCCTGTTAAGATGGTTGTTTCATTTGCTTTTATACTCCAGAATAAAGAAACTAAAGAATTGCGCTATTACTTCGTTTCAGATTACAAATTACACCATTTAAAATCTTCGATAAATGAAAGTAGTAATATTCATCTTCAGGAATTTGATATAAAGAATAAAGAAGAAATGGAATCAACTATTGAATCCATACGTAATACACCTTTCATAGATATAATTAAGAAAAATTTCGAAACAGTTCTTGGGGGTTGATACGAGCAACTAATATGAGTGTTACAATTATTAGCGCTGGAAAAAATGGAAAAAATATTAAAGTCAGGGCTGCAAGAGATTGTGCTGAACATCTGCCAAGTTGTTTAACAAAAACAATACAATCGATATCAACGGTTTTAAACATCCTTCAAAAGACGAACTATGATAGATGATGCTTGCTTTTTCGAGCAATTAGAAAAGTGAAACTTGAACACAATGAAAATGATGTTCCATCTCTCGAAACAATGATAAAAGATTATTGTACTTTTGCAAATATCGAAAAATTTGATGGATTCTACCTACAACATATTTCAAACATGGAATACATATATGGTGTAAAAATCAATGTGTACACAGGTCACTTTAAAAAAGACAAAGATGATAATCCTATTCAACTCAGCGCTTTACAAGATGTCTACACTTCGTCATTAAAATATAGTACAAATATAAAATTGAATTTATTACTTTACAACGAACACTTTTGTATAATCAAAAAATGGATGGACTTGGAATTAAAAACTTTATATGTTCTCAGTGTTCCAATTGCTACGGTTCAAAACGTCATCTAGTCAGACATATTAAAAAATGTTCATTGAAAAAAACTGTAATAAAATATCCCAAAGGCGAAATTTCAAGTCACATAGCAATAATTGAAGATATAATGAATATGTACAAAATTAACAAAACAACATTGGGTTTGCAAGAATGCAATGTGAAAGATAAAGAAGAAGAACAACATGATGATAACGAATACCTTTTCAATGAATTATTCGCTGTTTTGATTTGAATCCTTAAACTCAAAAGTAACAGTTCCCGAATCTGATCTCTTTTACGGAAAAGAATTCATATATGGTGGAGAAGCGTTTGTCATAGATGAAGAAGGTAACAAACATTTTTCGATAAAAAACATTAATTGTTATACGTGCTTCGATGATGATGGTAACCTAATGTTGGAAAGAGATTTTATAGCTGAAAAAGTTTTGGCAGGAGAACCTGATTATTTCAAAATTCAAAAGCCTATCTCATTTGCTCTAAGTAATAGTTTTAATGAAGAAGAAGAAGAAAATTACCTACAGCAAGCAATTTTTGAAATGGACAATGAACCAAAAACATTAATCCATAAAATGATGGATCATTTAATTAACATGCAATCACAAAAAGCGAAATTATGTTTCGCTAAACACGCTTTAATATTCGAGAAAATCAAAGAGTTTTTTTGATAAAAAGTTGTACTATTAAGTGAAGATAAAATATTTTATCATTTTGATGAACTCATTATCATGTCTAATCAAGAATTCGCTCAATTAAATACAAAACTAATGCAAGAACTTACGAAGGAACAATGCATTACAATATATGAACTACGAAACATAGATATCACTGAATTGGAAAATGAAAATGATGATCAAGCCTGGAGTCAAATTGATGATTTTATTTTATCCAAACCAGAGTGCGATCTAGACGAATTCTTTGAAAAAGAACAGCTCAGTAATGAAGAGTACTTTAAAGTTATCATTAACGATGAAGATCATGATGAATACTGTAAAGACGTGGAAAATTGCAATCGCGATACTAAATTATTTGATTCAGTTAAAGAAAGACTGACCGCAATATTAAATGTGTTTTCAAAACATGTTGACTTATATCGTTCATTATACACTCAATGTATCACGCTTCCGATTTTTGGTTTTAATAGTAGTGGATACGACTTACCATTAATATCGAAATGGCTTTTTCCAGAGATGATAAAGCATAATTGGGAGTCTAAAGTCATCAAAAACGGTACGAAATATAAATCCATTGAATTTAGGTATTTTGAAAGAGATTTCCCTTTTCCACTTCGAAGTAACTACTCAATTGAATCAAGAAGTCTTCAATTTCTAGATATTGCTAATTTTTTAGCTGCTGGTTATAACTTGGACACATTGATAAAGTCATTTACAAAAGGTACTGTCGAAAAATCGTTTTTTCCTTATGAATATATAGACTGCTATGAAAAATTAAATAATACAGAACTTCCACCGTATGAAAGTTTTAAAAGTTCCTTACAGCAAGATCAAAATACGCTGGAAATCCAATATCAACGTTTTGAAAAGAAATTAATAATCTAAAAAAGGAACAACAATATACATCATGTGCTGACAAGGTAATCGAATTAAAAGCTTTACAAAATCTAAAATGGAAAAATAAACCGTTAACGGGTGAAGAGAATTATAGAATGTTGCAAAATATATGGCGAGATAAAGGTTGGAAATCATTGGCAGACTATTTAAAATGGTATAACAGTATAGATGTCATACCTTTTAAAGATGCAATAAAACATACGCAAAAGAATTCCATAGATATGGGATAGATCTTACCCATGATGGTATAAGCCTTCCTTCACTTGCCAATAAAATAATATACAAGTCTAATACAGAGGCAAAAACAATGTATGTTGAAAACAAATGGATCATGGAATTCTATAAAAACATATCGTCGGTGGGCCATCCATTATATTCAAAAGAAAAACTGATGGAGGGAGAATAGAAGGACATGATTGTGCGGCCTTGTATCTCGATTGTCTTCAGCAGCCAATGCCAGTTGGAAGACCAATAATATGGAAAATCAACGATATTGAAGATGAAATTTTATACAGAGAAGAGACTCCTAAAGGTATTTATCTTACACTTAAGTTAACGATGTCTGATTAATTTTATATTAAAAATCCTATAGCGAAATTTTAATCGCATTTATCGTACCTTTTTTTCAACAGCACCATGTAAAAGTGTAATTGCAGATCAATACTTAGATTGGATCGAGAATCTCTGTTTGGACGATATAAGTGGAAAATACTTTAAACGCGAACATCTCTTCCGAATCACACTACAAGAAAAACAAGCATTTTTCCAGCACTTCAAATCTATAAATCACATATTTGTTGATGGGATCGATGAAATAAACAGAATCGTTTACGAATTTGATGGATGTTATTACCATGCTTGTAAAGAATGCCTTGATAATAAAATAATCAAAACTTTCGCATCACATTTTCAAGGAGAGCGTAAATTAACAGCTGAAGAGATACGCAACTTTGATCAAGCACGTGGCGACTTTTTAGAAAACAGAGGATATACGATTATAAGAATGAAAGAATGTGAGTGGAAAAAACGTCTCCAAAGCAAAGCTGGTGAAGAAATACGCATGTTTATAGTTCAAAACAAAATACATAATAGTGACAAAGGTGAGATATCATTACGCCAATTATTGGATGATATACAAAATGAGCGGGTATTTGGCGCGCTTGAAGTTGATATTCACACCCCAGAAGAATTGAAAGAGAAATTCCAAGAGTTTACGCCTATATTCAAGAATGCAACTGTGCGATTCGACGATATCGGAGAATATATGCAACAAGTGGTTGCGGATTGTGGGTTCTCAACTGCCGATAGGCGATTATTAATAAATTCATATTTTGGTACAAATTATGGTTTAAACACCGCTTTGGCTAAATGGTACCTTGACCATGGATTAATAATTACAAAAGTACATTGTTTCATACAGTACAAAAGTAAAGTCATCTTCAAGAATTTTGTGGAAAACATTGCTAAAGATAGACTGCGAGGAGATAAAGATCCATCTTCATCTATGAGAGCTGAAACTTCTAAGTTAATTGGAAATTCTGCTTTTGGAATTACAATCATGAATAAAACAAAACAAAGAGAAGTTAGTTATTTAGTGAAAGGAAGACCGTTTAGAAAAATAAACATTGGTCAAATCTTAGATGGACAATTACTTGAAGATAATATAATTGAAGTCATATCTCCAAAAAATAAAATACATGAAAATCAAGCGTATTATATCGGTTGGAATGTTTTCTTCTACGCAAAACTAAGAATGCTTCAATGCTATTATGATTTTTTTGTTGAAGTTCTAGAACCAAATTCATTCAAATTGTGCGAGATGGACACTGACAGTTTATATATATGGCTTAAAAACGGCAAAACGTTTGATGAAAATGTCAAACCACAATTGAAAGAAAATAGAGAATATGATAAACTAAAACAACAATTCTTTATTACTCCTTCTGCCAAATTCGGAAAACGTACTCCCGGAAAGTTGAAACTCGAATTCGAAGGGACAAATATGATAAGTTTAAACAGCAAAACTTATATCGTCGAAAATGAAGGTAATAAAACTTTTAAATTTAGCATGAAGGGAATACAAAAAAAAACAATTTGATGGAGAGAATCCGATGAAATTGTATAAAGATGCGTTGGATAACAGAAAAACTATTCTACCAACAAACAGAGGACTAAAAAGAAAGTATGGTGCAATTTGTCAATACGAACAAGAGAAAAGGGCATTAACACACTTTTATTGTAAAAGAATAGTGTTAGAAGATGGAATCAGCACCATCCCTTTAGATATTTAACTTCATAAATAAACAGTCAATTGATATTATTCTATTAATAATGAAAGTATTTAATGATGAAGAATACGAAAATCTTTTATTAATTGTTTTGTTAATAATCTCTTTCTTTTGCTATTCATCCTTTTCATTCTCTTCTTTACTTTACCATTAGATCCATTTCCATTAATTTTCTTGTTTTTAAGAATTGCATCAGCAGCTAATCCTATTCCACCTGCGGCAGCGGCTTTTGCAGCTGATTTTGCTCCTTTCATTGCCAATCTTTTAACTGCTTGTTTTGTAAGTCTTTTAGCAGCCATTTGTCCACCTTTTCTTAAAGCTTGACGAACAGCCACACGTGTTAATGCCGACCCCATCTTCTTCAAATGATGATTTAAACGTTGCTTCGTAAACTTATATCCCCCACCCATCATTTCTGCCACTTCTTTCCCTCCATTATCTTTTAACATATCATCAATAACCATAGATGCGATTACACTTGCTGCTAAACTAGCCATTAATCTAATTTTATATGTTTCTTTTTTAATTGACGCGCTAAAGATGGTCTATTCTTTTTTAACAGATCATTAGCATAAACAAATTTATCCAATGAACTTTTAGGAGCACCTGCAGCTCTCCAAAATTCTCTAGGTACAAATTGTAATGGTTTAAATTTTTTTGCTCCTTTTAATTTAACTTTTGGTTTTAAAGCCTTTTGAAAGCCGGCAATTGGAGTAATGCCGATTCCAGTTTTAAGAATCCAATGTTGTAAATTTTTGAAAAGCCCTCCTCCTTTTATCTTCTTTTTCTTCTTAATCTTTTGTTTATTTAATCTTTTCATGATTAATTTATAATCCAATATAATGAGAAATAGAAAAATAAAACATATTTAAGCAACTCATATTTATATAATGTTTTTTATTTTATCATAATTATATTTTCTTTGAACCCATTCTCTTACAAATTCATCGTTTATATAAAATTGTCTATAATTATCACATTGATCACGCTTTTCACTTGATTTATCTGGTGGGGGAAACTCCATTTCCATGATTTTACTTATGTATATAGGATATTTCAAAGTGTTCATCTGATACAAAAAGTATATACAGTATTCCCCACATACGCTAGTATTATATGCTTGAATCTCTCTCGTCATATAGTGAAGTTTAAAACGAATACGATTTGCGTTTCTATTACGTAAACTGTTTATTTTCTCACAAAATCGAATATAATCTTCTTCTGGTTTATGTCCATATGAATCAAAATAAAAACAGTTTCCATCAATATCAAAATATACTGCTTGCCAATGTCTTCCTCTTTGTTTATATGTTCCAGTATTCAAAACAAAAGATGCGGGAAACAAAAATGGTTGTTCTTCATACAATGTTTCTAATGCGCTTTCGTTTAATGACATTTGAATTCTAACATCATCCTTAGCTAATACTTTTTTAAAACTTTGTTTTATATGATCATCTTTCTTGCAAATATTTTCTACATGTTCATCTAACATTATGGTATATAATCAAGAACAACTCCTCCTCCTTCAACAATTTCCATATGATTAGAAAATATTCCAAGACAAGTTATTAAATAATTTCCAGCAAATCTAGCCCTTAATTGTAATTTTAATTGTACTTGTCCAGTTCTTGCATCGACTATTCTCTGACCATTTCTCTGGTATCTTGTCGTAGTTAACTTAAATGGATATATCGCATAACCATTTCTAGTCAAAAATTGATCAACGTCAAACATATTATTATTCCTATCTAACACATGAAACAAACCATTCAAAACAGAATCTCTGTCAGTATATTCTACCGCTCTAAGAGATGTTTCGTGATTGCTAAAAACTTGTAAGTTAAATGATTCTCCTGGAATATGCAAGTAATTGAATGGATTGTGTTCTGTACTTCCTCTCCCATGCTCTTGCCCTCTAAATATGGTAAAGCAAAATTCGGGAAGTTTCTCGTTGTATATACTTCTTTCATATACATTAAGAACTGTTTGATCGGGAAAATAATTAGTAACTCTATAACGGGTAAAATGAAAAGACTGCGTTTGCTCACTTGCTTTATATTTATTGATATATGCTTTCAACATTTCAGTTGTTAAATTAATCGTTCTTAGGTGCAATTTTATTTCTTTTATAAAATATTCAAAATGACCTTTGAGTGCCATAGGACATTGCACCGCCATTTCATTATCCACTCTTTGAAATTGTAAATGAAAACCTCTAGAACCATCATACAATTGACCATTCAACCAAGAAGCCAAAATAGGAGTAAACCAAAATGTTACAACTTGATTATCACGATATTTTGCATTTCTTATAACTCCTTGTTTATTTCCATTCACAATAGTTGTATCTGTTGCTGATTTCCTTTTTATTTCAAATTCATTCAATACATTATCATTTGCTGGGTCATTTGGATCTATATTTTCATCCAAGTAAAACCCATCTCTAAACATCAATTCTTGACCAAGTCCTTTCGAATCTCTAGCTAATAAATTATACAAATACGCTTGTTGATAATACTGACCATCTTGAGTTTCTATCATACTCTGTTCAATTTTAAAATTAACATTTTTAAACAAACTATGGACAGTGTTGTTAAAAGGTATAAATCGATCTTTCTTATTGTCAGGAATATCAACTGCTTCAACTTGATTGGCATGAACATCACGTAGTTGGATTTTTATCTCAACTTTACTTTCTGCCAATTTATAAAACGTACCAGCTTCTGGTACAATATGGAAATCTATATTATTATGACTCGTACCGGGAATAGGGTGAAGTGGAAGAAAAGTACTCCATCCTAAACTCTGAATTTCAGTTTCAAGTAATTCATCAGGTTCATAATCCAAACTTTGCCCAACACTCACATCAAATTGTCCACGATTTCATTCCACATCTGTCACTCGATCAGATATTGTTCCTTGAATCTCCATATCTTCTCTAACAGATAACTCTTAACCAATAAACACAAATGTTCTACTCTAACAATATATTACTAACTAAAATATTGTTTAAAATTTAAAAAACAAATAGAATATGATTAATACATCATGTTATATTTTATTTTATTTCTCAACAATCTCCTGTCTCTTTGTTTTAAAAATCTTGTTGCATCTTTAACAATAGATGAATAACTATTTACCATTTTATTATATTGCTTTTTATTTTTTTTATTTAATTTTATCGAGTTTCCTTTTGATTTTTTAATCAATCTTTTCAATTCTTTTTTGATATTGGTGGATTTCTTCTTTTTCTTTGTTTTTTTATTCTCTTTCTCTAATGTTGTTGATATTTTCGATTTCAATCCGGGACCAGGAGTTAATGCCATAGATGGTTTTGGTTTATCACCTTCTAAATTATCTGTCGAAAAAGGAGTCACGCTTTTTATATATTCCTTTTTACCCAATAGATTATCTCCTTTAATTTTTGCTTTTTTCACAGCTTCCATCGCCTTTCCAAATTTTGTTGTTAAATGTTTTTTAATTGGTGGGGCTCCTTCTACCATTTTATTCAATACTTTTCTTTTCAATTTATTTATTTGTTCAGGTGCTTTGCCAATTGCTGTACGCGCTAAACTTTCTGTTTTTGCTTTTGCCTTCTTAAACAATGTTTGTCCTCCTTTTTTAATTAATGCCGTTCCTGCTTTCCTTAAGTTTGCAAATAAAGATCCCCCATACAACGGTCTATGCATAGATATAATCCCATCATGAATGCTATTTCTAAGTAATCCTCCACTTCCACCAAAATATCTTTTATCAGTAATAATACTCCCCATTTTAAGAACTTCAGTTCAACACTATGAAAACAACAATAGTATTTCATTCTATATAATGAAACTCATTTTACATATAATAAAAAATTATACTTATAATAATTGTTATCGCTAATAACTTTTTATTTTCAAAACTGTCATTTTGTTATATATAACAAATGGGGCGGAAAATCTCTTCTGCCATATCACCATATTTTTCATTTAATTCATGTTGAACCTGTTTTCTGATTTCTTCCCTTTTCCTCACATTTTCCATGCTCGAATGCAACTTGTATTTCTTCAAATTCTCGTTTACAACTTTCTTATTCTGATTATAACATATATAATCATTCTTCTTCATTTCATTTTCTAAAGAAGTAAATAGTTCTTCTTCTTTTTTTACATCTTCATCCACACTCAGCACTGCAGGATCATCTGTCATATCATTCAGCGTATAGCTTGTAGACTGGTCTCCAAAGAAAACAGCACTATTTTCATATCTCAATATCATGTGATTCTTAGCTTCCAATAATGCGTAAAAGTCAAGCAATCTCTCATAGCTGATTATGTAATCGACGTACTTTCTCCTTAAGAAAAACTCTGGAGTTTGAGGTTTTCTCTCGAGAACACTTGATTCAAAATCGTATCTTTTCCTAACTGGCACTTCTTCTCCTCTACTTCTCATCTCTGCATATTCAGCATTTTCTTCAATCACTCTTCTGTGTCTTTTATCATCTTTTATGTTGAGAAATTTCAATTTGTGAGCCACTTGTGCTATATCTTTTTTATTCACTTCACTAGCCATGGTGTTTTTGATTTAACACTAGTTTGTAGTCACGCTTTATATACTTTTATTTTGATTGACATATTGAATTAATTAGGCATATGTCAATCATTATGCCAATCATATTTATAACAAATTATAACATTAAAACAAATAAGATTCAAACTTTTGCATTTGCTTTTCACTTACCTCACTTTTCCCTTTTACCATCAAGGAAACTGAAATTTCTTCATTTCCTCAAAAAGTATTCGCACAAAAACCTCGCAGATGGTTCGGCGCCACTATATACTACTAATGTTCAGCAACAAAATTTAACGAAGTCGACCCAGACCATGCTCAAGAGTGGCTGAATGGTACAGGAAAACGAGCTGGTGGCATAGTAGGAATTACGAGAACATCTTCGGGCCTTGCTAAGATGGAGCCTTTCGTTCAACCTGCGAACACACATGGCAGCAAAAACACACGAATTGTATGGTCTGGTATCAGATAAGACAATCTCAGTTGAAACCTTGCCATCCAGGATAAAAAGAGACAACAAAGATGAAGATTCTCTGCTTGCTATCTTTCAGAGATTCAACCTGCTTACAGCTGATACGCCAGGTGACATTTTGCAAAACATAGCAACCAAAGACCTCGCAAGCAACGAAATTCAAGAATCGTTGTTGAATGCAGCAGTTCTTGGCCAGGAGCAAGTTTTAGACTTTGTCACAAAAAGACTGACACTATCGAACACAGAGCAGCCAATGATTTCCTTTTATGAACCCATGAAACGATGAAATGCGCTTAACTTTCAAAGTCTTTACAAAGTCATGAGAAATTCAAATGACACAGAGAAGAGGACAATCTTAAAGGCTGATCGAAATATTCTGATGCGGTTGATCACTGCTTATGAAGGTGGCCATCAAGTTGATCTTAAGAGCATCCTTTCTCACGAATTGATGCCAGTTCCACTCTCTCTAGCTGAACTAAACGGCTCTATTCGGACAGGAAATAAGTCTGTCCTTATTGACAAGCTGACGGATGGTATTGATTGTCCGGAGAGTATTGATCTTTGCGGGAAAACAGTGTGCCTTATCATCGATGGTCAGGCTCTAGTGGTATCATTAGGCAAACGAAATGGTTGTTCTTCATTTGGTGATCTTGCAGATATGTTTGTCAAAGCGGTATTTCAAATGGGTAGACAATATCAGAGAATCAATGTTGTTTTTGACCGGTATAGACAACTGTCAATCAAACCTGGTACTAGAACCAGACGGACAAAAACTATCCGGCCTATGCGGCGCGTTATAGAAAGCAGTTTGGTACCCCTTCCAAAAGCCTGGTCAAACTTTATGGTGCTACCAGAAAACAAAGCAGATCTTGCACCCTTCCTCTCAGAAGAATTGCTTCGCCAAGCTCCTGAGGATAAAGAGATTGTTACAGCGAGTGGATTCAGCCATGAATTACTTGCCCAGTCATCAAAAATTCTACACTGATACCTTATCTCTGAGTGCAGACCATGAAGAAGCAGACACCAGACTTGTCCTTCATGCCATCAATGCTGCCTGTGATACAGTGGTAGTTGCTGCCAGAGATACAGATGTGCTCATTATTCTTGTGTCTCATACTGACAGAATGCAATGCAAAGATCTTTGGATGAGGTCCGGAACATCAAAGAAGAGGAAATATATTCCAGTCAAAGAAATACTACACGTTTTGCCAGAAGGATCCGTTAGATCACTCACTCCCTTTCACACTATTACAGGTTGTGACACAACTTCGTACTTATCAGGTCATATGAAGGCATCTGCATGGAGAGTGTTTAAAGAATTATATCAGCTCTTGGAAAATTTAGGAGAAAAAGGCATCAACGAGCATGTCATTCAGAAAGCGGAGCAATTGCTTTGTCGTATTTATGGTGCAGGTCACAAGAACACTACAAATGAGGCTCGACACGCTATTTTTTTTAAGAAAGGAAAACCTGAAGCATTGCCTCCAACCAGTGATGCAGCACGACTTTACATAAGAAGAGCACACTTCCAATCAATGATATGGAAACAAGCCGGATCTCCGCTTCAGGATTTACCATCTCCAACTGATTTCGGATGCCAAGTTTCTGATGATCAATTAAAGCCGATTCTAATGACAGTAGAAGCCATTCCTACTTCTTCGCTGGAAATGATCTTTTGTGGATGTAACACACAGTGCAGTAACAACCGCTGTAGATGCAGAAAATCAAGGCTGCCATGCACATCGTTATGTAATTGCAAGAAAGCTACAGAAGACACCTGTCTGAACGATCAACATTGAGATATTTACTTACTGGTATTTAAAGTATTTTTAATCACATTCAACTTGGGTTATATTCGGACAAGAAACTCGGTAATTTATTTTAAGTTTTGATTTAGGGTTTAGCTTTTTTATAGTACTATTCCAGCTTGGTACTCTTGGCACATGAAAATGATTTATTTTCTTTGAGGTGTTCAGCATTTTTGCAGATAATGACGTCATGAAAAAAATAACGATTCTCAATAAAATAAAGTCATAGGATTGCAAATTTTTGGTCTTTTTGATACGTTGCAGATGTCTTCTGCGAAGAATGGAAGCAACTGCCAAGTATCACAAATGGGAAACTAATATTAAAATTTTCATAAAATGTGACGTCATAATGACGTCAAGAGTTATATAAAGGATTTAAAAAGTACCCTATTGTATACATATTGTTGCTATACATCATTTCACCAGGTTTTGTCTTCATAGTTGCAATATTGACAACTCGTAGTCATATATGGTGAGAGAAATTGTCATAAACAAATTTTCTAAGTTTGGAAGGCAGCCATTTTGAATATGGAAATTAATGCCCTAAATGCAAAAATTTCGCTTGGGATCCACCAAATTCGTAATCAGCATGGTCGAAATACCCTATAACAACTCGATCCCAGCTTCTACCCCAAAATGCCCCTTGCATCATATTTGCTGGGAAATAGAACGATTCTATTACTTGTAAAACGTGAAAAGCTTCCTCATTTCCATGGCGTGTTCCGGAAAAATGAAATCAAAAACATCAAGATTCATTCTCTACCTTGTTCATTTATTTTCAATGAAGATAATTTTACTGGTAAAGGAACCCACTGGGTAGCTGTCTATATTGCTGATGATGGTTGATTTGATTTCTATGATTTGTTTGGTGAACCTCCTATGTTGAAAGAATTTCTAGACTTTATTATTAGTCCGTTCAAGCTCGCTTATAACAAAGTTCAAGTTCAATCCTATGAGACTGCTACATGTGGACAACATTGCATATTCTCTCTAATTAATAGAACAAAAAACGTTTCAATGAACTCAATGGTTAATAAATATTTCAACATTCAAAACAAGTTAGATAACAATTTATTTGTTTACAACTATGTTAAACGAAGATATAATTTAAGTTTGTTAAAACAGTTTGTTACAATAGTTTAGAATAATGTTACAACAGTTTGTTAAATCAGTTTAGAATAATGTACAACAGTTTAGAATATTGTTACAACAGTTTGTTAAATCAGTTTAGAATATTGTTAAAATAGTTTGTTAAAACAGTTCATTCAATGTTTTCTTCTTCGCAGCATCTTTCTAGCGAACAATGCCCATATGGCAGCGTGTTAAATCCATCATCAAGAATGTATCTTTTATCATCAAAGGGATTCAGCGATGTCTTCTTTCTTTCCGTCGTGTAGATGGTGTGACAGTGTGATTCAATGTTGCGTTGAGTGTGTGCATCAACTCTCATTTCCATCAAACATTTCACATAATCTTCATGCTTCATTTGCTTCTTCACAACATACTTTTTTATTCATTTTGCTTTTTTGATCGTATTTCCATCATTGATTTGACAGCTATACATCTTTGATCTCAATCCAACAAATTCTTTCATTCCCACACCACCAAGCTCGTCTTTCATTTTCCCGATAACTTTCTTGTTTCGTGTAGAGTAATTTGGATGTTCTTTATCATAATTGCTGAAATCGAATCCATCTTCGTGATCTTTCAATACTTTATCGACTTGATCTTTAGACATTGGTATGTGGTAGATGAAACTACAAGTATCCATGTAGCATAGCTCAACATTTGGAAGGTTTGGTTTTGCAAAGTTATAGTGGAAATCATACATCAATGTTTTGCTAATATCCAGTATGCTGAAACCAACATACATTGGTTTGTTGAGTGTAACTTTCCTCAACTTTTTCTCAACCAAAAGCGTGTCTTTGTTGATTTTAATAACTCCGTAAAAGTTTGGATTTCTTACCCATTTTCTCAAGACAATTCCATCAGCACAGATTTGAAAACGTCGATGATTTCAAACATTTTCCATCGTCTTCCAGAACACGTAATTGTTCATCAACTTAAACAAAAGCGTTTCTTGCATGTGTTCTCTTCTGGGTATTAAAATTAATGTATTCCTTCAACCATAGACTTTGCTTGAATTCAATAATTTCATGAACTTTTGTCAGCTTCAAACCCAATTCCAAACACTGCTTCAAATTTCTTTCATGCATGATAGTACAGTTCCTTATGTATTTTCGCTCGATTTTGTTGTTAAAGTTATTTTTCTTGCAAATTCTATTTCTAGGGGCTCTAGAGGTGCTATCTGGCTATGGTTCGAATTTTTTAAACCATAACAGGACATGTTTTGGCTTAATCCCTTGTATATGCATTTTTCCAGCGGGGGCAAATAGACTCTATTCAGTAATTCGGTGTTATTTCCGTTATATTTGTATCCATAAGCGCAAAATTTTGTAAATCTAATTGTAGCTTGATAAAACCTAATTAAGAACATTAAGTCAATTAATACGCACTAAATTTACTATAAAGAGACTTAGATGAAAATTGCATTTCAGATCTAAAAGTAAACTGGTTTACAGTGAATCTACCTTTAGGGAGCTAAAAAGTCATTTTAAATATAAAAATTAATTGTTATTTATAGCTATGACATCATAAATATTGATGACGTCATAGATATTAAATTTCGGTCATGTTAGTAAATATAAATGTCATTCGAAAGCTCTCATCAAGAAAAAGATAATGATGATAATAATAATCAAACAAGAAATAATGGTGTAGTACCAACCCACGCTAAACGCCACTCAACGCATTATAGGTATGGTATAGGTATGTATACAGTATGGTGTATAAAATTATAATTTTTTCCTTTCTATTTGCAATGCTCGATGAATATGCTGCGCAAACTGTAGCTCGCCGCGTCCATAATTTCATAAACAACTTGTACACCTGATGAGGGAGATCCTCTCCCTGATGAAATATATCACAAAGAAGAATAACCCACTTCGGTGGCTATTCAAATGGCATACACAATAATACCTGTAACCCTCATACACATATCATAGATTTATACAGTTTGTATCATCAGTTAAAGCCTGATAAATACGTTTTGAACATACGGCCTATGGCCTTGTGACACATCATATACACATGACCTCTATATACTGTGCAAATTCATAAACTTTCAGGATACCCTCTTTATACACTGGCTCTTATATACTACCAATCTCCTTAGACCCTGTTCTTGGACGCAGGAACATGGGAGCGCCCTTAAACAGGGCCGTCATTATGGGGGGTGCGGGGTGGGGCACCCCCCTGGCTTCAAGCCTGTCGGCAACCTGTCGGCAGTTGCGTTGCCGGCAACTGAGAAAATTGAGGGCTAAAATGTTTTTCTCGTAAGCAATAACCTCATTGGAACATTGGCAAGTGCATCGCATCATATTATAACAGAACGATATCAAAATCTTGTTGTACATTACCACGTAGCATTCGAAAGTCAGTTAAAGGAACAATTATCTATGCAAAAATGACGTATCAATAAAGTTAAATCCCTTAGAACTACGATGTCCTCTTTGTTAACCTTCGCATGAATTAGCTGACGTCTTTGGGTCTTCACAATTAGCACTACTTCAGCCTTTACTTCATTGCTTCATAACTGATTATTAACGACACGGCAGTCTACTGTATGTATACCTCCATACCTCCATTCGTTAATAGTCTAATAGCTCTAATGCTTATGGGGTCAGAACATCCCACGATCATTCTAATCAGTCATAGTCATCTTTGAAGTCGATCTCTATTGGATTGGCAAACTGGATAATGGCTCAGAAAATTGTAATTTAAAGGTCCCGAAATGGTCATTACAGCGACTCTAGATCAATAATTCTCAAAATTTTCCCGGGGAACATGCCCCGACCCTGTAGTTAAAAGAGCTTTTTGTGTACATTTATATTTAAGCCCCTTTTTCTTGTGCCCCTCCATTTCCTAAAAGTTTCAATGTCCTCAAGAGCGGGCCCTTAGACGCACCGCAGCAGGCAGGCCACACCCATTTTTGTCAGAAAATTTACGTTCGGCACCCCTCCTGCTTCAGAGTTCTAGCGACGGCCCTGCCCTTAAATGAACGGAGCATACTAGTCATAGCCCTGAAATGCTCTTCAAGGGAGATTAGCTGATGAGTCTGAAGGGGGTGGTATGGTTGAATATCTTATCATTATGCTATACATCCCTGCATCAATTCTATACACCGTACTGTATACCTATAATGCGTTGAGTGGCGTTCAGCGTGGGTTGGTACTATGCCTTTATTTCTTGTTTGATTATTATTATTATTTCATACAAAAATATTATATCATATCAGCTTTGAGAAGCTATCCACAGGAGATGACGTCATAATGACGTCATAACTATCCAGAGTCTTGATGTTTTAATTTATTTCTTTTTCTTTTTATCAGATTGATTTGGGCCACAAGGTTTTTTAATGATTTATTAAGAATTTACTGAGTTACAGCCAAATTATATAAGGAGGCTTATTGAACCCCCCAGCCAAAAAGAAAGAAAACGGATTTAGGCCCAAGGGAATGGAAATAATGGTCTAAAAAATTCGAACCCTGTCCAAATTTTACTATTAGGGACCTAGAAAGTAGATTATCGATAAAAAATAGTTTTAACAAGTGAATCGAGCGAAGCTGTTATTCAGTACATTATAATCCTTACTATGAGGTATTGTTGAATAGATTTGGTATTGGCTTCGGTGTTGACTTAAACTTTTTTCTATTGAAAAGTTCTTCGTGAGCGTTCTTTTGATGTTCTGATAGCATGTCTTCTTGAACTTGCAATCTTTGTGGCACCAATGGTAGATCTGCATGATGATAGTGTAACACGGCTAGATATTCCAAATTGACTTTGAGAATATAACCAAAATCTTCATTCCATCTTGTCAGCAAAGCGTGGATGTCTGTATTTCTGATTTCTTCTTGTGTAAACTGCTTGAAACCACCATACGGCATTGGTTGCGACATTGCCCATCCATAGAGATTGTTTGCATCCAGATACATCAGCATGTTGTTTTCTGTTGATTTAGCATGCCGTTTCACTGCCATCGAGACACCACCACGAATGCCATCTTCAATCATAAGTAGAATGTCCTTCTTTTCTTGAGATAACAATTCCAGCTTCACACCGGTCATCTTCAGCATCGCATCCCAGGCCAGCGATGGAGCAGTTAGATAATGTGCAGGATCGAGCCAGTAGAATTCCAGAATTTGTGCCCTGAACGACTCGAATATATCAGTCAACAGCAACACATCGGTTTTCAAGTACAGTTCATGATAATCTTGAAAAGTCTGACAGTTGAAGAATTGCAAAACCTGCTGAGCATAATCTTCATCACTGATGTCAGAATCATTGAGTTTGTTGTAAAATGCTTCTTTGGTGGTAGAGATGTTTCTTCCTTTTTCTCTGCACTATCCACCCAATCATAGGGATAAACACCTTTTCTTGTCAGCAACTCAAATGCTCTCTCAACTTCTTCAGCTTCAGCATCTATCAAATCTCTTCTTGATGGTATTTTCCAATTTCTATAATCTAGAACATCTTCATCTTTTAGCGGGTTTTTACATGCTACACCAAGTTCAAACATTCCTTGATGTTCTCTTTTCAATTCTGTGACTCTTTCCTGTTCATTTCTCGGTACATCAGGATGCTGTTGTTGAGTAATCATGTAGGTAGCCTTTGACAGAGACAAATTGTTCTTTCGGTAGGTGGCCAAACTTGTACTCAGAAATGCAAAGGAGTCAATGTATTTGATCCCATGAATAATTTATTCCTTACCATCTTCATTCACATCAGTATGAGCACCAATCTGTGCAGTCATTATCTTTTCTTTCGAATTGGCAATGACCTTTGTATTTCTGCCTTTCAAATTCTTCAGAACATGATGCATGTCATACCTTTTCAGATTGTGGAAGACGATCGGGATCGTGTGAGTGTTTGCTATTATATTCAGATAATTAAAGGTACAATACTGGCAAGCCGGTCCTCTGTATTTCCCAGTAATGTGGCAATGATCTTTGACTTTTCTTCTATTGTTACCAGCAATAGCAGTGTATAGCCATGTCATATCTTGCATTTTCTTTGGGTGTTAATCTAATCATTGGCATGGTTTTCTTGAACACTACTCGGATTTCCTCATTCAATTCATCTAGTCGATTCATCAACACCTCCATGCAGTCTTCACCAGTATAGCACTCCAACGGTTGTTGCCATCTATCATCGATTCATTTGACAGAAATGCAATAACTGATCGGCAATTTCACCATCTTCATCCATATAGATGTTGATTGAAATGCTGTTGTTTATTTCAAATGTATCAATCAACTTTTTATCGCATGCTTTTACTGGATATGCCAATCCTTCACAATTAAGTTCATCCGAGTATGGGTAATACTTTGCAACTCTTTGTGGATGTTTTGTTGGTGGATGTAGAGCGGATAGGATTGCCCAGATGAAGCATTTATCGTCTTTGTTCTGTACATTGATAACAGCTTTCTTGTTTTGGATGTATGCAGGTAGTTGCAAATACTTTCCACCACGAATTGCATCATAATCAAACATCTTCACTTGCAGTTGGGTAAACTTTGTAAATATCCAACCATTTCCATTCTCCAAGAATTCATCAACCTTATCTCGTGGTGTGCTTCAACTACCTTATCTTCAACATAGTCATACTCTGTTCTTAGCAACGCCCACACGGTGGTTCTGAATGTGGGTGGTGGTTCTGTAACCATAGACTTATCACCATACTTTCTAAATTCGGCATCAATAGTGATATAATACTTCATCCCCTGCTTGTGGCCTGGCAATTCTTCTTTAATTTCTCGAATAGTATTCTGTGTGATTCTTGCCCAGTCTTTAATATCTTCTTCTTCGGTATATATCCTGAATGCTTTCTTATCCATCTTGTTCATGTTCTTACCTTCACTGACTAATTTATTTTGTTCTGCTGCTGATGGATGTATATCATGTGCTGTTCGCTTATGTGATGTGAGATTTAACATTCTGTCAAACAATTTTCCACATACATCGCAAGCGATTTTTCTTCGCTTACTATTATTATTAGCAGCTGAGCTCTCTTCTTTGAGTGACCTCTTCATGATTAATTTCTAACTGAACTGATTTCGTCCTATGCATCAATTTTATAGATTGACCAAACGCTACGTTCAAATTATTATGCAATCATAATTAACCAATCAGATAGTAGGATTTCTCGTTTCTAGAATCTTATAGAACTTTCTGGAAACTTCTGGAAAGTTTCAACCAATCAGATCTTGTCTTCGAAAAGTTCTAGAAGGTTCTAACCAATCAGACTGTCGTAAGTTAGAAACATAACCAACCAATCAGATCTAGCCTTTCCAGAAAGTCATTTGATGATAACGCGTCATGTGACGAAGGATTTTATCGTGGGAAAATTTAAAATTGGCGTCACATCAGCAAAGGTAAACACTCTTGGAAAATTTCTTGGATTTGTGGTAAGTACCTTTAACTTTTCCCTACATTTTCTCATAAAAGTGTTCGAAATATAGTTTTCTTATAATTTTAATTTATAATATCTATTTCTTGTTTATTTAAGGATGTTTCATTTTTATTTGTTATAACTTATTCTAAAAACTGTGAAACTTACGAAGTTTCGAGACCTGACCGGGCCTAGAATCTCTCACGTTTCAATTCTTTCAACTAAATTTCTAATTCTTTATTTTTTAGTTGTCCATTGAAAGTTCAGGTATGTAATTTGTCATTTTTGGTTTTGTATAGTTTTATACGAGCGCTCAAACCACTAACGACTTTCTTCTGACACGTTTTGACATCTTTTATTCCACCTTGTTTTTCTAGAATTTCTCGTATTGCCCTTGTGGACATTGAATTCATACAAACATGCTAATGGCATAAATGCATTAGAAAGATGGCCATTTTATTGGATGATGGTGAAACGGGATTTGTAAGGGAGCTTGTCCCATGTGTTACCAGAAATTAGAGCCGAAGTGGAGAGGCACACTTAACTACTGCAGATATAACATCCACCGATTGGATTATCTACCAACTGGAGCCGCATTTAAATGCATCGATTCAACTGCAATAATAAAAGAAATACTAGAATGGAACAATGTGGGAATAGTTTTGTACAAGGGTGGAGATATTGAAAGAGAGATGTGTCAGAAGTTAGGACTAGCCAGCAGAAATATAGAAGACTTTGGAGCGTCCAAGGCGACGACTCATGACCCTCTAGAAGAACTAATGGCATAAAATGGCATCACCTTGCTTTTCATCTCCTCTCTTGTATGTCACAAAGCGGATTTCCCCCACCTCGTTTGCTCTTTTGATAAACTTTTATGACGACAAAGTTAATGATTTAAGTTAAACTGCTGATTTCTAAAAGGAAACATTTCAATTTTTCCTTTCCTTCGATGCAGGCCTTGCTTCGATATATTCTCTTCCACAAAGTTCTTCTTCTGAAATTGTGTCGGACACTTTACGTCTCCGAGGTCTGGTAGCAAGCGGTCTAACTCCGTTGGCCATTAGACAATTTTTGTGCGAAAAATCTTGACTTTGAATTGCAATATCTTGAAAAATACACCTCGGATGCAAAAAATTTAAACATCATTATGTCCGAAGGACATAATAAAAGGGTCTTCGTGGAACGAATGTATGGATATATGTATGTATGTATGTATAGACGCTTTTTCTTGCCAAAATGTAACAAAAGATAAACCACAAAGATGAGGAAGTAACTTTTGTAGTCGCCGTAAATGAATGTTAGCATACCAATTATTTGACAATTAGCAGCAATAACGAATTTGTAAACATCCAGATGAGTCATCGTGGTTGAAGTTTTGGCAGAAGATTCTCGAAGCTCAATTAATCCTCAAAGCTCTGTATTTGCATATTGCATAATAAAATACTTTTATTAGCCTTTTGCGTTGCGCATGTTGTTGCCGATGTCTGATGTCATTCACAGATCAGAGGATGTCTAGGTCATATTTATTTCCATTGTGTTGTTGTTGTGAGAAGATTCTCAACATTCTTATGCGTGCCAATTTTCATGTAAAGATGGGAGGAAATTCATCATCATCATCATCATCATCTTCAACATCTTCATCAACATCGTCATCATTCTCGCGAATTTTATCGCCGTGCTTGAGCGCTATAGGTGTTGCAAAAGAATTGCACGTAGCGGAAATGAAGATGATTATGATGATAACGACGATGAGCAAAATGAAGATGATTATGATTATGATTATGATTATGATTATGGTGATGATGATGATGATGATAACGAATATGATGACATCCTGCGAACATTTATTTGACAATTTAACAACATTAAAGAATTTGTGAACATTTAAATGATTTAAGAGGAGAAGAAGTTGTGGCGCATTAGAAATTGCTGCTGATCTTGTGTGATTTTGTTTATTTTTACTGTCGTCATCATGATCATAATGATTATGATCATCATTATCATCTTGTCTTATTGAATAACAAGATTTTTAGTGGGGAAATCCCGAAAGAAATGAGAGTTATCAACTGCGTCATGGAAATGTTTTCCGAATGATGTTGATGATGATGACGACAATGGTGACGATGATGATGCTGATGATGATGATGACAATGATGATGATGATTGATGATAATTATAAAAATTTTGATGATGATAACCATTTGATGATGATGATGATGGCGATTGTGATGGCGATTATTGTCCTTCGGACATTGCGATAGCGCGGCTATGTTTTTAATAAGCACTACTCAATTGATGAAATTTTGTAACAGAGCCACCCTCCTACTGTTTTTGCAAATTTCAGTAATTGATATCCACAGCGAATAGATATTTAAAGGTATGTTTACAAATTCTTTCAAGATCAAAAGATAGAAAGAGTTGCGCAATGAACGGGAACACAAGAGCAGATTCTCGATCTCAAATTCAGATTCAAGTTTTTAATTAGAAGTTTAGCAAAAATTTAAAAAACTAATTAAATAATATAATCTAAGGAAAAAACTAAATAGAGCTGTTGAGTGAAGTGCCTTGTCTAAGGTTATCATGTGCAAACATTGATACAAATTTATATTATACAAACATTGCATTTTGTTAAAAAAATTGTTTATTGTTCAAAACTTCATTACTTGATTCTGACTGGGACTCCAGATTTTTAACTCCGAGTGTACTTTGGCCAGTCACGCTTTCATAATAATAAATTAGCTCTTGCAGCCATCCTCCTCAGGAACGAAAGTAAGTAAAGTAAGTAAGTAAGTAAGTATGTCTGGACTGGAGCAGCAGACATGAACAGGGATATTTACGTAAGCCTTGCAGTATATAGTCTAAGCCAAACTGCAAAACTTCGTGGAAAGAGTCTTGCAGAAAAATGTGCACAGAGAATTATGAAGTGCGACATTTACTATTTGCGGGATATAAACTTAGTACAGATTACAAATGTAGCACTACATACAGTTGTGTTATAGTGCTTTTATTTTTAGCATAGCGAGCGTTCCAAGCTCCAATTCTTCAGGTTGATGTGACACTTCTCAGACGAAAAATTGCTTCTGCTTTTTGCTCTTGTGGTGGCCAATTAATCATTAATTAAGTTTTTTAATGTTGTTCTAGGGTAAAACTTTTGCTTTGACTGGAAATTTATTGAATCAATCCAGAAACTCTCAAAGAACCAGCTTGCAAATAGGTATTTTGCAATAATGGGCCTAAATCAAGCAAATTTCTCTCTTCGCAAACAGACTTCGGACGATTTCATTTGTTTAAAAATTACTTTGGACCTTTGTTACTTTCATCAAAGAGTTAAAATAATTACATGATTAGTTTATATAATATTCGTAGAAATACAGAAAAAGGTTGACTAGGCGATGGCCTAAGCTCTAGGAAACTTGCAACCCTTGCATAATCAATAATAATATAAGCCTGAAAGTAGCTAAACTTTGTATTTGAACCCAATTTCGGGTGCTAATACGAATTTGGCATCAAAACTATGTTTCTTGAAATTTGAAAAAATCCATGATATCATAATCCTTTTTACTCAAAAAAGGATTGAAGTAATGTGGATGGCCCGAGTAATCAAGAAGCACTCTCGTAGCTTGGAAATATACTTCCACGTTCCCAACATCCCCCCCCCCCCGGAAAACGCCTTCCATACCCGTCTTTACTAAAAGGCTGAACAACCCAGAACAAGCCAGAACAACCCAGAATAAGCCAGAACAAGCAAAGAACAACCCAGAACAACCCAAGAACAAGCCAGGAACAGGCTAGACAACCAGATATGAAACCAGAATAAGGAGACAGTTAAGATTTTTATGTCATTCAGAGAGATTTAACAAATTTTATTGAAAGGGTATGAGAGAAAATAGATCTAAAGATTTGAGTCATTCCAAAAAGCATTCTAGTTTTGTTGAAGCGACTTTAAGACATTGAAAAGAATTGTAAACTATTTAAGTCACAAAAACAAAAACACCAAAAATCTACCCTTGAGGGGAATTCAACTCCAGCCATTTAATCACTCGGCTACACAGGGGTATTATTTAGCTGACGATAATCTCCTAGTGGTCCTAATATTCTTGGAAGGGAACAACAATAGACATTAAAAAACAATATCTTACAAACTTATAAATTATTCCAAAAGCAAATTTTAGTTACAAGACCTTTTCTCGGCTTTTTGAAACTATTTCCAACACGAAAATTACAGAAATAAAGATTCTAAAGGAAAAGATTTTCTCCTGAGGGAAGTCCAACTCATGACTCTCTATTGCAACTCATGAGACACCCCGCCTTACCAAATGAGCTACGATGCCTGGTTATAATTTAGTGAAAATCCCCCAACAGAAAACAATTGATTGATTGTTCAAACAGGCACTAATGACGCAGATCAAAAAAGAGTTTGCCCGATGTACCCCAGATACCACAGCAGAGAGGGGAAATAAAGGTGCCTTGGCTCACCTACCCCGAATCATGGGAAAATGGTATCTCAAAATGACTTACAGTGGCCTCAAAGTTACTGTTACAAGATTGGGCCTTGATAATAAAAATCTTAACTATCTCCTTATTCTGGTTTGTTATCAGGTCGTTTAGCCTATTCCTGGCTTGTTCTGGGTTGTTCTGGCTTGTTCTTGGCTTGTTCTTGGCTTGTTCTGGGTTGTTCTGGCTTGTTGTAGGTTGTTCTGGGTTGTTCAGTCTTTTAGTCACGATGCTTCCATACCCCTGTATGGAGAAAAATGGAATAGCCCAATGTAATTCTTTTGTCATAATGTCAAAGGCTCCAGATATCTTTCACATATCTTATATCTTCATCAAAGTTTGATGACAAAAATAGAAAACAAAGACTTCCTTCCTAACTAGCAGTGCGTAAATTCTACAGCGTGCGTGCGTAAATTCTACAGCGGAACAAAATTTTAACAGCCAAATAACATAACATCTTTAGTTTTAGCGCTTGTAAAGACAACAGTCTAGGTGACAACAACTAGTTTACAATAGCAGTTACAATGTTATAAGCACAAAAAACGTGAAATAGCACTAGTTCACGCTATGAGAATGGAACATTGTTCTAACTTGACAATTAAAAACAAACTAATGTATTTAAAAGTACTATCCCCCACGGTAATGGAAGATCCATCTTATGTACAGTCGTCGAGAAATTAATTCCACACAGCAAGGATGCTATACTAAGGTGGCTTGCTATTGGTGAACTGGTTTAAAGGTGTGCTACCTGTCGTACAAAGTGACGACATGTTTTCAGAAATGAAATAATTTATTTTTCAATAATGAAATACCGCATGAAAGCTAAGTATCTGAAAGCTAAACTATTTGTATAGTCTATTAGTTTCCTTGAGCATAAAAAATTAGTGCCAGCATAATCAATAAATAGAAAGTTAACCAAATATTGTTTTTGGGAGAAAAGTAGCTATAACAGTTTCATATATGAATGCTTAGAAAATATCACTTTATACTTAGCTTTCCACAACAATTCATCTTAAGCTGTTGGCCGAATTTCCAGTCCACTTGTAGCTGATATGGCTTTAAGTTTTTCCTGTCCTAGTTTGGTTTCTAAGTCTCTGGAAATTAAGACAATACTTGAGAAGCATGGGTTTTTCTTGTCGATGTGCAATTTATTCAGGTGGTAGTAGGTATAAGAAAACTCGTTATTATAGATGACGTTGCCATCATTTCCCCTTCCACGAATCCTGCGATCTTTATGTCGAACTATGATGTTGTGAGGAGCCGCCCTGTATCGCTCGGAAAATTCCTTTCCACAGCCATAACACTTGCTCACTGCATCGGGGAGAGAGACCAACTCATATGGAAACGGTGCCATTCCTGAGTGCCAAAGTTGAACTGAAGACTGTTGTTGATGTTGGCGCAGCTGATCTTGAATGAACTGATTTTGGGACGGCTGATTATGAAGCAATGGCATATATGTTTGTTGATTTTGAAGCAACGGGCTCTGTATTTTTAGATTGTGAAGCAACGGGCTCTGTGTTTGTTGATTTTGAAGCAACAGGTTCTGAGGTAGCGTTTGTTGAAAAAGGAGCGGTTGGAAAGATGCTGAACCCCGCGCTGAACCTGGCAAGAATGACTGTAAGTTTGGAAGAGCGAGCTGAGGACTAGCTTGTGAAAAGGAAGTTGTGTAAGAGCTTGAGCTTCTTGTACTTGCTTGATGAATGTAGGATTTCTCTGCCTGCTGATGGGATGATGGAACATGAGAAGCATTCACATTTCTCTCTCCCCGTTGCTGTATTTGCTGATATGCGAAAAGAAGGCTCTTCTTCACTTCCATGATATATTCCAATAACTTTCCATTGAATTGTTGCAACAGCAAGGCTGTGGTGGCAAATGATCTTCATAGATGCAAAAACTTTACACTTACAAACAAACAAGTTCTTATTTACCTTTTGTGGGCTGATGATTAATGGCTCTACATTCGCTTCATTCCAGACTGCTTTTACAAGGAGATCTTTACTGGGTATGTCTGATATTTTGCTCTCATTCAGCCATGAGTTCTAGGACACAATTATAGTAGATTACAGTAGATTGTATCAAAATAGTTTCTTTGCGTACCTCTCTTCCTTTGCATTGATAGCCTTTTTGAGCCATATTTGCTTGTTATGACATGATCCTTCTTCAGTGCAAGCGTGTGTGGGCCTAAAGTTTCGTTAAACAACAACAACAACGTAACCCTCCTGCGCTGCTTGTCCTACGCAAGGTCCTCTGAATCGACTCCACATGAAATAAACTTATGGGATGGAAGTCACGCCAATTTCTCATTGTCGACTTTCGTGCCATGCGCGTAACTTTCGCTTTACCTTATATGGGATCTGCCATGGCAGACGTCATATGTTTTAGGTTTTCACGAGCCAATGACATGAGGCTTCTCAGGGGGGCAAACACGAGCGAGAGAACGTTTTTAAAAACAGGCGGGAATTCAAGTGAATCTTGGGATGAGAAAGTGCAAAAGCAAAAGCAAGATGATGAATATCGCCAACACTTCAACTCTGCAGAATGGAAGGGGTTCATGTGTGAGGTGAGATTACTAGTTCTTGCATGAGCCTGTATCCTGTCAGTTAACGACAGTATAATATTCGTATAATATTTATATATTTTGATTAAATACGATTTTCGAGAGCACCTCCACGCACGGCATGAGATTGCCTTGCTTAGGCCCGAATCAAAATGCAATATTATCGATGAGGGAAGATTACTAGTTCTTGAATCTATGGGCCTGTATCCTGTCTGATAGCGACGGTATCAGCCTTTTTATATTTCAATTAAATGAAATGCGGTTCTCGATAGCACCCCCATAGCATGATATTGCCTTGCTCACTAGCTAAGAACTTCGGGAAAACTCTGCATGAAAATTGTATTACCTAATCTGTCAAAATTTTACTGGAATTTTTATTGTGTGTATCACAAATATCTTATTTTAGCGTTCATGAGCACATAATCGAGCAGCTGTTTTATGCGACCAGTGATGGAAAAACTGTAGTGGAAGCAGCTTATGACTTGTACTTCAAGGCAGCAACAGATAGGATGATTCAGCCAGTAGCTAAACATGTCTTTGGTCAGAGTCTCCTCAATGTTTTTGGTAGTCAAGTGGTCACAAAGAAGAGAATTACAAACTGTGGAATTCGCAAATGTATGTATCCAAAGGAATTGTCATGGACACTTTAAGTCCTTTAAGGGAAAGCCCAGGGAAAGATATACGATAAAGGATCCTGTACAGGGTGAAAATGGGATCTGGGATTTGTTGGATTTGCCTGACACTTGGGGATGACATTTTGTGCTGGGATTGGGATTTTGTGAACTAGGACTGGGAATACCAATGGCAAAGACAATCAACTTGGAATGGGACTCGACCAAAGATTGGTATCAACAAAAAAGTGGCTTGGATTGTCCCCATAAGATATGACTGGGAAAATGGGATTGAAATTTCATTCTCAAATATCTAACACATACAGAATTACAAGGAAAAAGGAAAAACTACTTGATAAAAACTAGTAAAAAACCCCAAAAGTCCAATTAAAAATATCCACTATTAACAAACTGTTTGAGAACCCCTAATACTTACTAACATTGAACGTAAAAGACTAAAATATATTAGTGTCCTAATCATTGACATAATTTCACAGTACGTTTTGCTTCGCTTCACTGAAAGTTTCTTTGCCAAAAGCTTATGAAAAATTTGACACTCTTGCACTTGCCAACTTAGTGCCAAAGACAAAATATAAAAGCAAATACAATGTCATTTGATACAGGGCCATAGCACCTGTTGTCAGGGGGGGTGCTTCCCCTTTGAAAAAACATCCTGAAAACTTATGTTTTCACTGCACAATACCCATTATTCTTATTGCTTTTGAAAAATAATCAGCCCAGGAAAATGTTCTCCTTCCCACGGTTATGTTGGTGATACTATTAGAAACTGGGTTCACATGCAACTGCAATTTCTTTATTTAACACCCAATCATTGCAAGTTTGGGACATATGACTTACTCACATTCATAATAAATATTGCAGGCATCTACTCTCTAAGCTCAGTATGCATCTTTTAGCCAATATCCCTCTTCTCGTTGAACCCTTTACCCCCTACATCTAGTAAGAAATCCTTAGTAGGAATTCTACCTAAGTTCTAATGTGGCCCACCTACCCCCAGCTCCCACCCCTTAACTGAACAGGGGATCCACAGAAAAGTTCAGCTTCCTAGGCAATGCTGTCTTTTTCTAGCTTTATTGAGAATGAAGAGATTTGAAAGTTGATTTTGAAATTAAAAATTGACAGAACTTTGATCATATTGCCCATTCTTTTAAGTTTCTGTTACTCAATTAAGCAAATTTCAATTGGCATTTGTTTCAATTGCATTCACCATTGACTGTTATTTTCCAACAGGTTTTAATGTAAAATTGGAATGTTTTAGGCCCTATCCTTAGTTAGGCCCATTCTTTTTTCTCAACATTAAGTACCATAATTTTGGATTATTCATATAAACTGTATAACGTGGAAGAATATGGGCCAATAACAATCCTTTATAACCTTTTGACTTTGAGGAAGCATCGACTTGAGGCAGCTCAGGTAGCTCACAGCACAGGTGAGGCATCTTCCATTACCAAAGATGCTATGTCCTTTCCATTTCGAGCCATTCCTTGGAACGTTGTTTACAAGGATTTCTGTGATGTGACCATGTCTTCACTTTAACACGACCCCCTGGAAAGTGGTGCTTTCGCCGGAAGCTGTGTTGTGAACCCCATTGTTTTCTATAAGGAGACTGGAAGCGAAAGTTACGCGCATGGCACGAAAGTCGACAATGAGAAATTGGCGTGACTTCCATCCCATAAGTTTATTTCATGTGGAGTCGATTCAGAGGACCTTGCGAAGGACAAACTGCGCAGGAAAGTTACGTTGTTGTTGTTGTTTAACGAAACTTTAGGCCCACACACGCTTGCACTGAAGAAGGATCATGTCATAACAAGCAAATATGGCTCAAAAAGGCTATCAATGCAAAGGAAGAGAGGTACGCAAAGAAACTATTTTGATACAATCTACTGTAATCTACTATAATTGTGTCCTAGAACTCATGATTCAGCAGAGCCTGTGCATTTTGAAAAATGTTTTCAAGAACTTCTTTGTTGATAAGTGTGTCGTCAATGTGCAAATCCTTAACTGAAACTGGTATGATTTTATCTGGTCGGAGTGGTTGGAATGACATGCTACTCTCCCCAGTGAGCTGTTCTTCAACAGGTAAATCAACCTGTGGAAAATCGTACGAGAACTTTCTGCTCTGCTCGCCTTCTTCTCGTTGCGGCTTTGGCACCGATTTTGGCTTAAATGAAAAGAATCGGTGGAGATGTGAAAGTCTTTCTTCAATAGACATTCCTTGCCACGATGTGTAATCAACTTCAAACTTTGCATACTCTTCATATAACATGTAAGGACCTTGACCAAAAATAGCCTGAACGACATCAGAATACATCCTCAACGATCTGTTTTTCATAACTTGAAAGCATTTCCATAAGCTGATATCTCTATGGGTCTTTCCTTCAGCACGTCCTGCTTCATCCAAGTCGCTCTTCACCATGTAATGTAACCATTCTATGGAATTCTGTCCGTACTCCGTTTTCTGTGAGTTAAGAATAAAATAAGGTTATTTTGAAAACCAGTATCCAGCAATTCAACAGTTGAAAGTGGTTCTTTACACTTACTTTAAAAGTGCGGCACTAAATATTCTACAAATACGGAAATATTCTACAAATTGGTTAGAAGTTGTTTCTCAAGTTTGTATAAGCAACACTTTGATGAAGTCCTCTCATGGTAAAGAGCAAATAGAGTTACCCTACTCATTCATAATTTCTTGCTGAGTTAGCGTTGGTTATTATGTCAAGCTTGCTGGTTAACAGTTAACAGACAACGGACCATTCAAGTTATGTCAGTGCGTCAAAATGGGAATTTACAACGGCGGAAATTATAAAAATCTTACTGAACGTTCCTGAGGATCAGGGGGGGAAAATTAATAACTTCAAGGTCAGCCATTTCATAAGATTCTATGCTCTTATGAAAGAAACGAAAAGTAAAAAGGCAGTTAAAAAGCTCCTGAAGAATGAGGAAGTGAACAGTAGCACTCTGCTCTTAAGCACCTAGTTGCTTTCTCTCGACACCTATAATTTTTTTAATAGAAAATTTCCCGATCTAACCTCTTTTATTAAGACCCCCTGTTTATAATATCTGCGCAACAAATGACACATTGTTCCACTTTTGTAACATAAGATTGATAAAAATGACATTCTCGAAAAACATAAATTTGCATTCTTATTATTTTATCCAAGTAAGTTTGTATCAACCCTAATCAATTAGAAACCTAGCAGTAGATTATTTTTTAGCCAATCACTGCATTCACTCAATTTTATAGCTTTCTTGGGAGGATATTTTTGTTGGATTATGGTTCCTCGCTTACCTCATTTGCAGCGGCTCTTGCCGGTCTCAGCATTTTCTTTCTGATCTTGTTTTCTTTATGCTTCTCAAAATATTCAACAAACTTCGTTGGAGGGCTGTTTTTCGTGTAAATTCTTTCCATGTCATTCCAACGATCTTTTGAAATCAGCACATTCTCGTTGTACAGGTCTTCATTTTCACAATTAATCAATCCTGTTTCATCTGCAAATATGTCATGAAGAATTCTCCTTGCTGTTTTACCTGGAAAATTAAGCTGTTGAAGCTTCCTCTGCACATTATTCCGCACATGCTCAACACCAAGCAAATTAATGCTTCCCTCGCTCGTTTCCTGTGTTATCCCCTGAATAAGAGCTTCATCCTCATCTGTTCCGAAAGCTTTGAGGTCCTTAAGTGCTTTATTGTCACGCTCGCAAGCTTGCCAGAAGTATACAAAATCTGCCCTTTCTTTGTGCCTATGCGCCATTATAGGACCTGGAAACCATGGGTGTTTTCCATCGGACCTCTTCACCAACGCCATATATCGGAACACTGTTTCTGTTATGTGGTATTCTGCTACATTAAATGTTGTATCGAACGAAAGGACTGTTAACTCGTCTCCTGAAGTACAGCAAAACCGTACGACGTCATTGATAGTTGGCTTCAAGAATGCTACAAAATTCGCCTGTTTCCCATGCCCCATCAAAATTTCTTGTACATAGGCCTGATCTTTTTCCTCAACGTCCTTAGCATCATTTGGTCCTTCCTTGTACAATTCTACCAGTATTGTGCTCACTTCATCATTGTCAGAACAGTTACGCTCGACATGCTTCTGTTTATAATTGGATACCTGTTTTACGTTCCTCACACTGTCAGACATAGATGTTTCCCAACTCTTTTTGTTCAGTTTTTTGCGCACCATTCTTGGTGGCAAAGTTTTTTCTTTCACAACTGTTTCCTTGATTTCATGTCGTACTGAATGTGCAACTGGGTAGAAATTTGGTGCCAAAGTGGCTTTTACATTGCCATGCTTTGCTGTGGCAATGGGGACTTCTTCCTCTGAATCGAAATAGTACATTATTACGTGTTTACACTGCAAATTATACTGACCCAATGTTTTCAACTGACCATGCTGCTCATTATATTCCTTTAAGGGCATTACAAATATTATGTATCGTATAAACTGGACCTGGTGAGCCACTAAACTTGGTTTGTGTACAGCACGTTTTCTGATCAAAGCGTAAACATTTTTCAAATTTGCTGATCTTGTCACCCATCCCTTTTTGCCTAATCGCTCATTAACGGTACCACCACTCACCTCACCCTTGGCATTTTTCTTGATATATCTAGAGAGTCTCCTTTTTCTGAAACCTCATAGAATCTTTTTGATGTATGATCCTGAAATATCATCTGCCTCTAAGTCGAAGGGATGTTTTAAGTTTAGTTCTTGCTGGTTGAGAACAAAAGTTCCCGTCGAAGTTATCCCTTTAGGTCTATGTTTTGCAATTCGTTCGTCTGGTACATCTTTCAATAAACATATACGTAAGATTTCTTTTACGTTTGGTACGGTTGTGCTATATATGGGCAAGCTACTATCTCCACGATAGTAGCGAAATGGTGGCAAATCGCTTTCGGTGCTTCCTTCTCTCTTGTTGCGCCAAACAAAAATTTCGTCATTGTTATTCGTAGAAACTACGCGACTGCTGGAATCATCTGCCTGTAAAGAAATAAGTTAACGACATTTGATAAAAATTATAACATATTGATGGTAAACAATCGGTTGTACACAATAAACATAAAAGTAACACAAAGTAACACATAGCCAAACATTTATGACAAAACCAATTACTGCTTTTCTTTTTCGCATTGAAATTCGTTGTATCTAACAATTATCAAGGAAAAATACGAAATAAATGTGATTTTCTTTGTTTATAATGAACACTTAACTTGACGCGAAAGTAAAACAGTTGAAGGTATATTTGAGTTCTTTAGAAATTCCTAAAATAAATTGCAACTATCTGACTAGAATTAAATAGAAAAATGGAAGAAATTTGCGTTTTAATCACATATATGATGTCATAGAGATGTATGAAGGCATACACATATTTTTTTTTATAACAAACTAAAAAAATGGCCCAGTGCTGAAAGTTTCTTAAAATTTTCAGATTTTGAGTACTGAAACCTTCTTACGAGTTTCTTGAATATCTTTATTGATGACATAGTAATTTTATCTGACTGATGTTTCTTAACTTATTTATCGATTGTATTTGAATTGTTGTGGCTTTCCAATTTATCTGCTTGTCACAAAAACACTTTAATGCAGACAAAACATGGAAAATATATTGAAATATTTCGCAGACTGAGGTTAAAAGTTTCTTGTCTAAAATTTTTCCAGTACTGGAGTTGCTTAAATTTTTGGCCATTCGAGAGTCTGGGTTACGTGTACATCTTATTGTTGCTGAAGTCATCACAAAAGGATATATTGCATATCAAATGAAAGCATTTTAAAAAAAAATTGATTGATGTAAATCCATTCACAGGGACGTCGCTAGAACTTTCAAGCAGGGGGGGGGGGTGCCGAATGCAAATTTGCCGACGAAAATGAGTGTGGCCTGGGTCTTGACATTTTCCAAATATGGTCTTCTGGAGGTCACGTGATAAAATATTTGAAAAAATATGGTAGAATTATATAATTACTCTCAATACTTTTTTAGATAAAGTTAAGGTTTTTAGCACCTATTGTCTTATGCTTATCGGTATATTCTTGCAAGTTTTGTTGGGGGTATCCCCCCAGTAAAATATCAAGGCTTAATATAAATAGGCTTAATACAAGTATTTTTTTTCATAAGAAACTCTTTATAAGAAACCCAGACTCTCGAATGGCCAAAAATTTAAGCAACTCCAGTACTGGAAAATTTTTAGCCAAGAAACTTTTCACCATAGTCTGCGAAGTATTTTATTATACTTTGTGTGTTTTGTCTGCAGAAAAGTATTTGTGTGACATGCAGATAAATTAAATTGGAAAGCCACAAGCAGACAAGTATCTAAATACGGTCCCATACTGGACCAATTTTTAGTTTCTTATAAAAAAATATGTGTATTCTTGAAGAGTAAGAAGCAATCTGTTCTTAATGTTACTCACCAGAAACTCTTTATCTTTTAATGATGAAAACGACAGTCTTCTTTTTGAAGGACTATCTAGACAATCCAGACCAACATTAGTTACTGTCGCTGACTGATGCGAAGCTGAAACTTCCTTAATGAAGCAAATTTCATCTTCCGTGTCCTCTTCACTCGATATATTTACAAAGACCGAAGAACGTGTTTTCTTCCCGTACTGATCATCCTCTTTTTTAGGAGTTATTTCCAACCTTTTTCTGTTGTCCATCTTTGTATTGTGGTGGAAATAACTCATTCAGTATCAACAATGCTCAGGCAGTTTGATGCACATGCAGTGTTGAATGACAGACACTTCACTGGGATGCTACACATTAATCATGCTAGTCTAAAGGAGGGGAGGGTTTATGATTATCACTTTCTCAAGCTTCTTGAAATGACAATAGGTTTAAAATTTACGATGTTTTGCTGGTAATTTTATACTGACTTGAATTTGAATTCTAATTTGATAGATTGAAACTTATCTTTAGTGGGATAATACAAAATGAAAGTAGTTTTTGTCAAAATCCTCTAAGCCAACACAAATTCTTCAAAGCCTCTTCAGTGAAAAACCGAAAGATTTTAGTGTAAAATTCACTTTCTCATTAGTATTCATTGGTGTTCATTGGTGTTCATCGGTGTTCGTCGGTGTTCCATCGGTGTTCCATTGGTGTTCATTGGTGTTCATCGGTGTTCATTGGTGTTCATGGGTGTTCACTGGTGTTCATCGGTGTTCCCATTGGTGTGGTGTTTTAGACTAGACCCTTGTTTCTATTTATTACTTTTCTTGACTGTTCTTAATCTGTTGGTGCATTGTTGTCATCATCAGAAGGGAAGAATTTTTCGCTTCTTATGGACTCGTTTCTTTTGTGTTTATCCTTTTTTGCTTCATCTTCTGATACATCAGACTCCACCATTTAAAATAGTTTCTCTGTATCACTGTCATCGTTACTGTATCTTTTGATTTTTCAACAAAAGAGCAGGGGAGCAGATCTTTTAGATCCTTGGTCTTGTTGAAGTGAGGTCTGGCTTAGGTGCAAGTGATATAGCATTTGCATATTGTCCTAGTTTTTTTAAAGAAAGAATGCACTACGAATATATGTATTACTATAGAATACGAAGCTCCACCCACCTCGATTGCAGCACAAATTTTCTTCGTGTCAGAAGCATTTAAATGGATGATGCTCTGCACAAACGTTTTGGCATGCTCTTTTTAAATGTTTCTATTGTGATTACAAATAAATTTGTGGAGGATGCCCAACATTGACTTCAATGGTTTTCTTAGCTTGTCAATATGTTTCATTTAAAGAAAGTAGCGTTACTCTCCAAAAAGCAATATTGTCTTTACAAGTTCGCAGTTACTGGCCTGCACAGCCATTCCTAACACTCAGGCCCGAATCTCTTGAATATGGTTTCATGTATTGTTTCATGTATCCAAATGTAGTTACAGCATAATTTCTCTCTTCATTCTGGACAAGGAAGAGTATAAAATTTACAGAGCACACAGGAATAATATCCAAACCAAACCAACAAGTCAAACATAGGCCAGTGCATCTGGCAAAGTGATATCTTTCTTCTGAATTGTTAACAATTGAAGAGATTCATCTTCAGAACAGTGATAATTGCCAAATCGTACACAATATGCTACTGAAGCGACACTTGATCAGATTGGCCAGATCTGTGTTCAAAGCTCTCCACACACAGCAAGACACTACCGCCCTTCATAATTGCTAGCCATGCTTGTTGCCACACTGTTCTGCCGAGCATGCATTTTTTGTTTATTTTGTCCCTTGGAACACACGGGACCAAAACGGGCCAACTACTCACTTTCAAAGGGCAGTAAAAGCTCCCCTATTGCCCTGTTATACTCCAAAATTATCTCATTTGAAACACACAAATTTTGTATGCCATACTAGATGCAAATACACAAAGATTTTCAAGATTACGTACGGTTCAGTCGAGCCATGGGTAAAATTTGGGGACTTTGGTCAATCAAATACATTTAAAACAATTAGAATAACTGATTTTTTCTTTATCCTAAATTGTGTTTGAATGAACTTGGGACTGAGTTCTTATTCTCAACAGCTATTTCTTAAATTAGTTGCAAAATACAAAAGAGAAAAAGCAAAACAAAGTTCAAATAAATCTTACATCGCTTGTGTCAAGGTTGTCCAACCAATCACTCCATTTTCCACCTGTTCGGTTTCCTCAAACTAATTGAAATAAGCATCACGTCTATTAAAAGCAACAATTTTGCCTTTGAACCAGCCAAGGTAGATTCTGTTACCATGTTCATCCTCTTTCTGATATTCCACCTCAATTCTCTGGCCGATATAAGCTCTCTTCCTTTCCTGTTGGGCATGCTTTTTCTTCTTGGTTCGTTGATATGTCGTCTTTTATCTGGAGGTGCATTTTCTTTGTCTCCTAACCCAGACCTTCTTCTAGTACTCTTGGGTCACTTCCTTGAAAAAGTCCTTTGATAAGATGTGGGAACCTGCTCTTTTCTTGCCGCAATCTTTACGCCGTGCCCTCTATCTTGTAGGTACATATTTTCCAGCAAAGCATGACAGCAAGACTGCAGCCTTTTTGATGAATCAATTGCCTATTTATTGATTCCAACAGATTTTTGGCCTTCGGTTTGGACATCCAGCAGGAAAAATGCTTTTTTAAACATTAGGAGGTGATTAGGCCTCCACCACAACTCTTTTCAGTGCGTGAGACGGCTCCAGTGTGCGTTTGAAAAGTTTTGTTCAGTTTTTGGACTATAGTTTCAGGTTTGGAACTATTGCCAAGAATGGCGATGCCCCCAAAGGATGTCAAACAGGAGTAAGACAGTATCATTATTTTCAGTTGCCATCACTAATTTTTTTTCTTCGATTTTCTCACCAACTTTGCTACGTGATTCAACGAATGGGTCCAAAGGACATGGCAGACACCGAGGATACGTTCACATGAATCTGCTCCTAATCCTCTCTTTAGTCCATTGGCTTGTGCATCATCAAAATCGTCAAGCATGAACCCTAAATTGGAACCTTTTTCTAAATTTATGGTGTCTATCTTCCACTGCTTCGAACATCTGTTTCACTTGATATCAAGTTCATGCTCGAAACATCATTTTTATCTAATATAAGAAAATTTCAAATGGTACAAAATCTATTTTCAAAATCTATAGTGTATTATAATTCATAAAAAAGGCTAAATCAGCATTAGATAACAGAGGATTTCACATTCCGTTATGTTTAGTGTATTAAAATGTTTTGCCCCTGGAAAATAGCAACATTGGAGAAGGCAGTAATCTTCAGATAGTACACTTGGCCATGTTCAGATAGTTCACTTCACATAGTCTTCTCTCAACGCGTTTAGGTCACTCAAACAATTTTCAATTCCTATATGTTTCTCTTCAAGCACTAGAAAGCTAACAATGTCCTCAAAGGGCTATCTATACTTAGTTTTAAACGCTTTTCCTTTCTTCTCAAGTTTGTGAGCTCTTGGTTGATCACTGCTGATGCTGATCTTGCATCTGATGTGGTATTATTCAATCTTGAGTAGCATCTTTTTCCATTTCTAAGTGAGACTTCAAATATGTGATAACTGTTCATCTATTACCTAGTGAGCTTAGTCCTTTTGCCTTGAGCATTGATCGAATTTCATCAACCAATAAACCATCTATTGATAGCAATTTCCAACATCTGATTCCATGTTAATTTCAAACAAGTGTAGGCTAGGCCTAAACTCAGTCAAAATGTTTAAACATCAGTATGTTCAATTATCTGATTTTGGTGGACCACGTGATAATTCGGTTCCATATACTATATAAGTCAAAGAAAAACCCTTGCAAAATGCGAGTCTTAATTTCTAGAACAAAACGTGATTAAATAACGCGAAAATATAAAATCCTGAGTCGAATTCCCATTATTGTGCCTTCTTCAGTTGGAATAAATTTGTAAGACATATAAAGTAAGAATTGTTGTCCCTCGGGACAGCTACAACTGATTTAATTATTTTGCTTATTTAGTGTGCTTTGGTGTGAAATACAGATGAGGTGTTCTTTGGAATGAACACCAATGACTGAGGTAAACTCTTGAAGTGTGAAGCTTCATTTGAGATCACAGAAATTACTACAAGGAATATCTGGTCAGCAGTTCTTAGTAAAAAGCGAGCTTTTCTGATGGAATAATTTTACACCCTGAGCATGTTGTAAATCAAACAGCATCACTAAATAATACAGATATTGGAAAGCAAGTAAGTCAAAATCTTTTTCAAGCCATAGAAAGTAAATATATTGCATGTCTGACAAAGTTATGTTAAAAAACAGCAGAATTGGCCATATTTAACCATCAAATCATTTTTGGAATGTAAAACAATTCTCTTTTCCAGACGGCACTTTTACCAGTAGAAAACAATAAGAGAAGGTAAATACAAGAAAATTTCACTAATTTTGATATGAATAAAAAACAATGTACACTTCCTGATTGTTAAAAATTTAGATAGACAATGAATTTTTTCCAAGTAGAAAATCATGCATTAAAATCTAGCTGCAAAAAAGGCATCAAACAATCACTGATGCATTCATTCTGAAATATCTCAAATTTTTGTACCAACATCTCAATTTTTTGAGTGGAACATCTAAGTAGTATAGCTGGAGGTCCCCCTAAAAAATTTCAATGTCTTTACTCTTATCTTTGCTTATTTATGCTCTATTTGAAGTTATTTATTGAAGTTTTCCATGAAAACAGATGAGTAGATATTTACTCAACATTTCTTGCCAGAACGTTTAGATTTTTATCTTCTAGCTGAACTTGGTTTGCACGAACAAGTAACAAGTATAGAACAAAAAGTACACCAAAAATATAAAGAAGAACTCCAAACATTAAAAAACCAGCTAGAAGCAATAAAAACAGATTCTAATGTTACCTGAAAAAAAATCGATTTGTTACATGACAGAAACCCTATTGCATTTTCTGATGAGGTAACAATTGCCATTTCAATAAAATTTCATTCATAGCATATACTCCTATATCTTTTTAAAACGTCATTCCATTTCTAATGATTATACTGAAAATTCAGGCAATAATATCAGTTTCAGTTTCAGTTTCAGTTTCATTTTAAAATTCACAACATACAAGTTTCAATATAAAATACATTAAATACAAGAATACAGATAAAAAAAAAAACAATACAAACACCTAAATTAATCTAAGGGAGAGGACATAAGAATCCTGTATGTGGGGAATTCCTTAAAGGAGGAGCTCTCTCAGTAGATAAACTAATCGAGGAGAGAGCACCCCCTGTGTTAAAAAATCCATATTTCAGTATATCAAATAATTCCAAAAGTTGCGTTATGTGACCACAGTGACCCCAAGCCCACGGAGCCCACTCCAAGCAAAAAACCCAAATCCACAGCTAACACCAAGGAAGGGTTCTATACCCAGAGCAGGCCCCAAAAGCAAGAGCCCAGCAAAGCCACTCCAAGGTCAGCATGCTTTAGAGAATTGTAAGATTTACAATTATGACTGAAAATTGCAGCCAGAAACGAATATTTAGTATTTTGTTGAGAACAAATGGACTTTCAATTGCTGGGGAAAACTTAACTTTGAGGGGCATTGCTTGATGATGATAGGAAGTTCATTCCAGGATTTTGCACCTGTGTATCTGACAGATCTTATTCCATACTGCAACGTATTTCTACGATTTAAGAAAATGCCACCCATACGTGCCTGCCTGGTATCATATTGATGAACAGAAGACAGCAAAGTAAAATAATCATGAAAATATGAGGGAGAAGTTTTGTTAATATATTCATACATAAAAGAAAGGAGCTTTAAATAAAATAAATCATATAACTTAAGAATTTTCAACTCTGAAAAGATTGGGGTAGAAGGAGCAGCAAAATTATTGAAAGTAATAGCTCTTACAACTTTCTTTTGTAAGATATAGATAGGCTTAGTGTGGATGTCATAGGTTAGACCCCACACAACAATCCCATATTGAATAAATGAGCCAAATAAGGAATGGTACAGGGAGACTAAAACACTAGAAGGGAGAAGATGCCTAATTTTGAAGAACACACCGGATGTTCTTGCTAACTTTTTAGAGAGTTCATTCAAGTGATATTTCCAGGTGAGGTTTTCATCCAGCAGAAGACCAAGAAATTTAACATATTTAACCTGCTTGACATGCTTCTTTCCAATTTTAATGTTAACAGTTTCATGCAACAAATTCTTTAGAGAATGAAAAATTATAAAGTTGGTTTTTTCTACATTAAGGGCAAGTTTGTTAGCATCAAGCCACTTTTTTACAAACTTAAGTTCCTTGTTAACTACCTTTTGTAATTTATATAAACAGTCAGATTCGTAGTAGATGTTAGTATCATCAGCAAAAAGATAAAAAGTTAGTTTAGTTCATGAGTTAGGAAGATCATTGATATATAAGAGGAATAGAAGTGGGCCAAGGACCGATCCCTGTGGTACTCCACCAGTAATATTGAGGCAGTTAGAGTTGTGACCATTAACAGATACATATTGGCTTCTATTGCAAAGATAGGAACTGAACCATGCCAAAGCTGTACCACGAATACCATAATGTTCAAGCTTGCTGAGGAGAATTTGGTGATTGACTGTATCAAATGCTTTTTGTAAGTCAATGAAGATGCCACAGCCATACTTCTTGTTATCTATGGTATTCTTAATTGATTCAGTTAAGCTAATCAAAGCATGATCTATCGAGTGAGAAGCACGAAAACCAAACTGGAGATTATACAACACTTCATGTAGCTATTAAAAATTATATAAGCGCTTATACATTAATTTTTCTATGATTTTACTGAAAACAGACAAAAGAGATATGGGCCTATAGTTTGAAGAAGTCACAGAACAACCTTTTTTGAACAAAGGTATAACTTTTGCTTGCTTCATCTTGGTAGGAAAGACACCACTCTGAAAAGACTCATTAATGATAAGAGATAAGGGAGAGGATACATAAGGAGACAGAATTTTAAACAACTTCATAGGGATACTGTTAGGACCTATTGATTTACCAGTTTTAAACTGATCAATTATATCGGATATTTCATAAGGAACTGAAGGAGATATGAAGAAAGAATGTGGATTTTTATTTGAAAGATAATCCATTGGGGATTTTTAGACCTGGGTATCTTCTTAGTGATATTATCAGCTACATTAACAAAGAAGTCATTAAAATGTTAGCCATTTTGATGAATCAGTTGTAAGATTACCATTTACATCCTTAATTTTGTTGATAATATTTACATGAGAGTTTTTTAAGCTAATGATGGATTTAATTCCTGTCCATAAAAGCTTCATATTGTTGCTATTAATATTAAAATAATTATGAAAATAATTCTTTTTACTCTCTTTAAGTTCAATGGCAATACGGTTTCTGAATTGTTTATATAAAAGCTTGGTTGCTTCATCAGGTTTTTTCCTGAGTTTTTCAATGCTTTATCCCGTAATCGCATCATCTTTTGAATTCTGCTATTAATCTATTAATCCATGGCTTATTACGCAATTTGAGTTCTTTCTTGGTGAGTTTCTTCAATGGGGCATGCATTTTAACAATATCATTAAGATTATCAAGAAATCTGTTAAATTTGGCATTTACATCATTTATGTTCTCATTCAGGTACTCGAAGTTAAGGTTATTAAAATCTTCAAGAAAGCTTTCCTGATTAAATTTGGAATAGTCATGTTGGTAAAAAGATAAGGTTCTGTTTGAGATTCCTGCTTTCTTAACAATCAAAAACTGTGGAAAGTGGTCTGCAATATGTGTTAAGATGTTACCACTTTTAGTTTCTAAATTACAAATGTTAGAAAAAATATTATCAATAATAGTGGAAGAATGATCAGATACTCGAGTTGGATGAACTACAAAGGGAAGGAAATGCTGAGAAAGAAAAAGACTAACAAAGTTTTTAGTAGGTGTATGAGAATCATAGTTTAGTAGGTTTAAGTTGAAGTCACCTAAAATGAAAACATTCTTGTTAGTGATGGTAGGATTAGCTAAAATATTTTGTATGTACTCATTAAAGGTTTCAGGGTCAGAGTTTGGATGACGATAAGCACAGCAGATCAAAATGTTTTTATCTTTAGGATTTTCAATTTCCGTCCAAACTGTCTCAAAATCGTCACTGTCACTAGCTAAATCAGACCTTGGAATGGGAGCTAAACTCGATTTAATATAAAGACCTATACCACCATTCTGACTTTGAGATCTTGTGGAAAAAATGTATATCCAGGAATTTCAACATTGACTTTTAAGGGTCTTTTAAAAGAATCCCAAGTTTCAGAAACAGCAACAACATCAAAAGAAAACCTGAGGTTAACCAACATTGTCTGAAGCTCATCAAAATGACAAGAAAGACTTCTTATATTCATGTGTAAGAAAGAGAGATCAGTGTGGTTAGTATCAGAAGAAGATAAATCTTGAATTGATACATAATTAGAGTCAATATTAGAAGGCAATTGTTCATCAATATCATAGTCTTGTAGGTTAGGCAAGTTGGTAAGATGGGAGGTGATTTCAAATGACGGTAATGAATCAAAAACAGAAGGTTTATCAAGCTCAAACAAATCTGATAGTGTTTCATTTTCAACTGTGCCAAAAGGGAAAATTGATTCACGTTCTGCAATAGTACACCTTTTACAAAACCATGGAACTTCATCAGGCTCATCAGCAAGGATTTTGTACTCAGAAGGAGAAACTTTACTGCAAGTGATATGAACATAAAAATTGCAGTTATTACAAAGAATGGATGATTGAGATTCACGCACATTTTGTGGCAAATACCACAAGGAAATCTTTGCTTAATCATTTGGGTTTGCGGGAAACAAAATCAAGACTATGCAACAGGGCATAATTGATCTGATGAGATTAAAAAAACAAACAAGGAAAGATTGCAAAAATAACACAAAAAGTAGGCTGCGCCTACGACAAGAGTCAAACATCACCTTACTGCTGCATGTTAACTATAATTTCACTGTCATCAGCACCGTCACCAGGTATTGGCGAGGATGCAGCTTGTTCATAAGGTGGTGAAGATGCCTCATGGCCATCATGACTGGGGGATCCAAATCCTGGTCCAAATCCTCCAGTAGGCACTTTCTCTTTCACAACAAGTTTGTCCAGGACAAAGTATGCAATCTTTCCATGTCTCCTTGCATCAAGTAGTTGGGGTACCAATCTTTCACGTTTATCCAGTGTGCGTTGGCTGAGATCAGGGACAAACTTTATGCCATCTGGCTTCTTTGCTCTGGCCTCCCTCAAGACAGACTCCTTTTGTTTCCATGACTGAAACTTTGCTACAATGGGCCTAGGCCTAGCTTTGACCTTTGACCCGTCGGGCCGTGTGAAGAAGGCTTTCGGTTTGCCAACTCGATGGGCTCTTTCAATTTGGAGATCCTCTGAAATTCCAAGAAGGGTGTTGATTTTATCTTTGACGATTTGTTCACTCTCCTCCCATGACTCCTTAAATTGAGGAGCTTCAGGCACTCCAACGATTCTAATGTTATTTCGGTGGCTGCTGTTCTCCAGGTATTCCACCTTGTCCTCAAGATTGATCAGGTCCACATCGCTGTTACCCAGTTGGTCTTTAATCAATTTTAATTCCTTCTCAATGCAATCTATTTTCACGTTGTAAGAGTCAATAGTATTGCTCTGAAATTGAGCACTTGCTTTGAGATCATTAATATCATTTTTTATGAACCTGATTTCGTTGCGAAGGTCTGCAGTGAGAACTTCGATCATCTTGGCATAACTCGTCTGTTGAACAGCAAGCAGCTCCTTGCACATCGCAATCGTAATAAATTCCGTCATCTTTCAGGTAGAATCCATAAATTGATGAATGAAAAACTGAACTGAAGATGTTTTATGTAAAAACTTACATTAGCAAAAGCGAAACTGATAATCCTAAGGCTACAAAGTTCAACCAAGACCGCGACTCAAAAACACGTGTGGTCGTCAGCCATCTTGAGCAACATGTTTAGGGAATTATAAAGATAAATTTTAATTTTGAGTCAAGCAGAATTGAATTATTGGTGTTACATTTAGTATTCTGAACAACGGTTGGAACAAAAGCAAGTCTGATGCCTTGTTAAATCTTTTCTTTTGTAAAAGGGAGACAGATTTATAACGGATTGAATTCTACAACAGACGTATCTATTTAGGACAATATAGTGATCAAGCTTAATGGTTTACTTTTTGTTTATCATGGATGTCCTTTCGCTTCCCTCTTTGAACTGAAGCCTAAACGACACCTTCCTAAAGGTATGAAGAAAATGGGCACCTTCATTAATGAGAGGGCATTTTGGGTTGGTCATCTACACTAGGATATATTTTATCATGAGTGCTTTCTGTTGTTAATGCAAAAAATATTGTGTTTAAGACAAAAGACTTAGTGTTAGTGGGCCGAAAATGGAAAATGGCTGCCCTTGTGCAGGTTGTTTTATGATTTAAAAATCTTAAAAAGCAGTCTATACTTTTTTAAAAAAATCCACACAATATATTTTGTATCCTTGTTTGGCAAATTCTTTTGTCTGCATCAGGAACAACTGTATTGGATATTATTTGACAAAGTCTCTTGCTTTTCAACTTAGTTGTTTTGACAACCTTGCTGACAAGACATCCATAAGCATAAATATCACTCTCTCTTGACAGTGGCTTGATACCATTAACAATTTCAGGAGCTACCCATACTTCAATTTATACTCATCTCTCTCGACTGAAGGTATGGTGCTTAATTTTGACTTGGTAGAAAGAACGCTTTTCCCAAAATCAACAATGACAGCAGACATACCAGCTTCTACTAAGACATTGTCTGTCCTAATGTCCCCATGCACATATCCAGTTGTATGGACATGCAGCAAAACATCAGCAAGGCTTGCTAAGGCTTTCCACCATTCTTCCTTTTTTGTTGGCAAACCATCGAAAATTTTGTTAGATCCAAGTTTCAGAGTATCTTTGATTGTTGTTGATTCTCTGCTAATGCCATGAAAACTTGTCACAAGATGATGACGACACCAAGAAGTTTTTGGATTCCCCTGTGGGCATGCTAATTAAGCCGCACATTTGCCTCCCTGAGAACTAAACGTTTCATTGCATCATCAGAGAAACCTTCCAACTCATGATATGCCTTGACAGCAACATCCATGCCTATATGTAAACAGACAGCAAGACCCAAACGTACCTGCATGCTTTTTACTATCAGGAACTTCCACTAATTCATCATTATTAGGGAACATTGATGATGGCAACTGAAGGCTCTTGCTGTATTTTGAAAGCTCTTTTTCTTTCTCTAAACTACTCTGCAGCTTCCCTTTCTCCATCCTTTCATTTCTGTACAAATAAATTGCTGTCCTAGAACGGACACTTTCTAACTTTGCATGATCCTTCTGTTCCTTATCCTGGCCAACTGCAATCTCATTTTCTGCTTCAGCTTGACTCTTTATGCCATTTCCACACCTTCCTTATCCCTACCGTCAACTTCTTCTAGCAAAAACTTTACACCATAGTAGCATCTTACTCGTTTGCTGTTTTGAAAATTTTTCACCCTTGAGCCAAAAACAAAACGCAAACACTTACCAATCACATTCTCTTGTACAGCTTCCCCCAACTCTCTCTGCACTCTCTTGCAAACTTGCTTTACTTCAACTTTGCTTTTCTGTTGAAGCACTAAATTTTTGGACAACCTGTGATGAAGAATAATAGCATTAAAAATTTCTTTGAGGAGTTTTATATATATATGCATACATATTTGGTTACATTAGTTTTTATAAGCAATTGATTGGCATGAAGGTTTGAAGAAAAGGTCACAAATTGCTTTCTGTCCCGTCAGATCCTTAAATTCTTGTGCTGAAGAGTATCAATTTTTCCTGAATTTCAAAAATAGAATTCCCCATCTAACATGGAGCACACCTAATTGCATTGGCCTAAACAGCCTCTGTGTGGTGATGAGGCAATAGCAAGGTGGGGGCCTCATAGACTCGAGTCATAGTATTCGCTCCTCAGGCCAATCTGATAGATATAGGGCGCTCAGAACTACGACTCATCAACTTCCTAATAAAAACCTGGGCCGAATTTGCATGCAGCTTGCGAATGCAAAGTTCTACGTGAATTCGCCAATTCAATTTTGCTCTGCACCTGCAGCCATTGCTTTGTTGCCGTCGATAAATTACTGTTGAGAGACGGAAGTTGCCATGAACCAATCAAATTGCAGATTGGAAAAAATTGGTTTCCAGAAAAGTCTGGTTTTTGCTCAGCTTTTTGTTATAAAGTTGATAAGTCCCACTCTGAGCATTAGGCCATTCAATTAAATTTTTTTAAGTTAATAGTTGTTGCTGTTGCTCTACAGTTTACAAAAAGTGGGACTTATGTAATGAGTCTAGCGGCCTCGCCTCAGATTTAGGCCTAATTTCAATGCTTCAGAATGCAAATGCAGAAGTCAAGTTTTTTGTGGCTAGCAAATTTTTAACAATTATAAAGTCAAGTTAGATAAAATAATTAACAACAGCAACCTACCACTTGACAATCCATTTGTCTCTCTCACTGAGAATGCCGGGTTTCAAGCTTTGCATTTCCTCAGTGTGGGCTTCACCGCTGGTAGATTCCGCCATTGCTAATTGAACCAGTCAACCAACCACCTGCTGTCCCTTGTCTCCTTGTGTTCTCCTCAGGCCGCACCCCTTTTCTCCTCAGGCCACGCCCTTTTCTCCTCAGGCCACGCCCTTATTTTTTTGTGTTTTTTTTAATTGCATGTTCGTGAAGGATAATAGCCCCATAATAGCCTTATTCGTTGCCTGCCTTATTGACAAATTGTCAACGAAGATGACCATATGAATCAGAACACCTTGCATGTGTTTAGTATTTAGTATCGGAAGCACTTCAGTTGGCTTTGGCTTTATAATCTTTATTTATATGATGTTTTTTCTCAATTTATGTTTATATGTTTGTATGTATGTTTGTATGTTTGTATGTTAATTTATATGTTCGCTTATAACTAAAGATCCACTCCACGCACAGGAAAACTAAAGGTATCTTTGGAATCGGCAATTTCCCGTGAGTGTCCTCCGTGAGGAAATCTTTCAAAAACTCTAAGAAATAACTTTAAGAGACAAACAAACAGTCAGAGGTGAAAGATTTGTTTTGTTTTTGCAGAAGACACCTCTGTCACCTTAAAAGATGTAAATCTCCCACATTAATATATTCCTACATTGTTCTCTTTAAAATGTGGAGCTCCTTATAAATATCTATAACTGTACTTCCCCGAATAGTTTCACGGAACAACCGAGCCCCTACTGCTACCGAAGCATTTACAAATTAACCCAACATCGGCGGGTACTAAGACTAGTAGATTATAAAGGGACAAATCCCTGTACATTATTGGGTCAACTAGCCAACGGACTCACAGAGGGGTATATCAATTAAATAGGAAAAATTTTTCACAAGTAAAGGAAAGAACAATTTTCAATAGCTAACAATTTTTAACAAATAAAGGGTATCTTCACTTCACAATTTACTTGGTATAAATCCTACCTTCTCTTATCCTATGAATTAGCAATAAATATCCCAAAACCCTTAATTTTCCGAGAGTTATTCCATATCCCTTATCTTTCCAATTTTATTTGGAAAAACTGAAAGTTCCAGATTGTAAGCAGTGTGAATATATTCACTTGTAAGCTCTTTTGGGTCGGCTTATAAATAGGAATGGGCTGCCATTTGTATTTAATGGCATTGGAACTGTGGCATCGGCATCAGCATTGGCAATGGAATTGGCGCCATTTTTATTTCAAAGTCAGAATGCAAACACAACTTACCAGGGGGGTTGCATAAAAGATTTTACCTCCAAATCCTTCTCAATTGTGTTGTTTTTTTACTTCCGTTTTTAGTTTTTTGGCTTTTCGAATGTGCTCAGGTATCAAAATTCGCCTTTAATTCTTCACTGGGTTTCATTTGGTTTAATTATTAGCATATTCAAAAAAATATTAGAACACAATATGCAGAGTTTCGTATAAAATTGAACAAGAACAGAGCAAGACAAACTTAAACTCATAAGGTACAAACTCATAAAGCGCTATTTTTCATTTCAATTCAAAACCTTTTTTTGAAACTTTTTGTGTTTTGGTAAAAAAGTGATGTCTTGGCATGTCAACGGGATATAAATATATGAAAGAAAGAAGTACAAGCACTTCCGTTGAAGCATCTCATAGGGAGGCGCCAGTTGCCGAGCATGTATTTAAATATGCAGCACTTCCGTTGTCCATTCCTACTTCCTATTCCGTGAGCCGCAGCCGTGAAGAGAAGAAAAAGAAATGGAGAAAGGCAAGCTTTTTCGGAGGAATTTGAGCCGTTTGTTGACAAGAGGTAATAGTATCTTTTTTAACATTAATAGTAGCCATTCCTTGTATTCTTTTTTCATCCAACAACCCTCCAACAAACCAAGCGTCCGGAAATATTATTACGGAGATCAATAAATTACACTGCACTTTCACTTTCCATAAAGAAACCTGAAATCTACGGTGGTCCACAAGTGCAATCAGTATCTTTCTTTTCAAAAACCAAATTTTTCTTTTCAAAACTAAATCTTTTCTCAAAACTAAAACTTTCATTCGAAAGCAAATCTTTTTTTTGAAACCAAATCTTTCTTTCAGAATCTCGTGGTAGTTAAACCTTAGCAGCACGTGGAGTGCAGGATTTCACGATTTCAATATCAATATCAATTCCAGTTCTTTAGCTGCAAAATTTTCCAGTTTTGACCAATTCGAAGAAAAGTACTGTTCTCATTGTGGAAGCTCGACTAAGTTAACATTTTCAAATCCGGGAAGTGATCCCAACGTACACTATCCGTTGGTCTTCACGTTTTTTTATAAGAAAGTGGTTTATAAGAAAGTAGTGCTCAACATCTTAAAAGTTTAAGAAAGTTCAACATTGGATTCTTGAAACTTTAGAAAGTTCTGTTTCATACTTTCACCCCTAACCCTTTGTTTCCCAAATTATGAAATACTCTTCATATCTCACTCAAACTTTCAAGTTAAATAGATTTGGGTATGAACATGATAAACTGGGGGATTTTTTGTCCCCCAAGGGACAACCCCGAATAACCGCGCCCCCCTATACGAAAAATGCGAAATTTTGGGCCTAGGCCAACATTTGGGTGAAAAACTGCAAGAAAAGTACTTCCTTTCCTGTACTAAATAATTTACTTCTAAATAAAACAGCATTTTAGATTTTTCCATTTAGGCCAAAAAAATTGTCTGACTGAAAAATTGGCGACCAGGCGAGAGAAAATATTGAATTTCTTCCCAACGCTGCAAAGAAGACTGGAAAGCCGCCATTTTGTTGGTTCCTCTTGCGTTGTTGTGTGTAAAAAACACTTTAGGCAAGGCTATTACACGGAAAGAGGGGAATTGGAACGACTTGAAATAATATGTAGCCAATTGGCTACAGTGGGAAACAAAGGGCTAATGTTCTGTGTGTTGTTTTCGCTCTTCTGTTCAGTCGCTCATCTTGCTATTAAACTCGTCTAATGATTATTTTCTTTGAAAAACGGGGTATTTGTGCAATGTATACAGTGCCTCAAACTGTGAAAAAAATGATTTCGTTGCAAAAAGAAAGCTTTTGTTTCCAAAAAAGTTTCGCTTCCACAAAGATAGATTTTGTTAAGAGAAAAAATAGCTTTCAAAGAGAAAAATTTGGTTTCCAAAAGAAAGAGATAGTTGATCTTTAGTTTTTAATAGAAAGATTTGATTTTGAACAGAAAGACTATACTTGGCTTCTCCCTTCAAAGTCGCATTCCCTGTTCCTTGTGGTTTTGGGATACATGGTCAGATCATCCAGCAAGTATCACAATCTGAGATCCAGCACCATCATCCTTAAGTTTTGATTACAGTAAAAGCTCCACCAACCCTCTGTAATATACTCTCCCTCTCTAGTAAGCTTTCCTAAAAAACTTGGAAAATAAACATGCCCCTTTTGGAGCTTAACAGAGCTTTCACAGTACTGTATGTCAAGAACATAAAAATGAATACATGATTCAACTCTCTTATCACGTCACTCTTGTCTTGTTAACAGGGAGTTCTGAAGAAAGTGAAGTTGATGAAGAGGTTGGTACCAAGGTCCTTGATTTTATTCTTATTCTGAGCTTCACTACTTTGGATGTCTTTTGAATCATTTCTCATTACAAAATTACCCATAATAAGTGCAGGGTTCGTAGACACTGACAGTGTTGTCCCCAAGCTACAGATCTGAAGCTTCTGTTATTGTTTCTATGTCATTTATGCCTTAATAATTTTAGAATGCATCCAAACTATTTTAACTAGTTACAGTTTAATGTGATCTCCTTCCAGGAAGAAGATAATGATACCCTGGACAGCACCAAAAATGATGTGCCTTTAGTTGGGTCACCTTTGAGGACTTCTAGTCCTAGGTATGCATTTGCTTTTTAGTTTAATTAATCATTTTCTGTACGCTTGTCAGTTTTCCCTTATCTGGACAAAGTGGCTGTTAAAGAGAATAGACTTTCATAAAAGAAGGTCATATGTGTGAACAAAAAACAGCTGTTTTGAATTTCTGCAGAAATGGCAATTTAGCGTCTCTTTTCTCAAGTAATTTTGATTGGTAGGTGGCAGCCTCTTTTATACATGTCAATTGATCCCTTGAAAGACATTTTGGAAAGAGAAATGTTAACCAAAATGATCCATCTTTGGTAGCCTTAGCCCTTCATATAAAACTAGGTCTTCACTTGACATTGAAGTCAAATTTTGTGAATGAAACAAATTTTGTGAATGAAACAATTCCCCGAATTAAATGAAAAATGACACGTTTCATGAATAATTATTGTTACCCTGATGCATGTAAAATGTTTTCAATTGCTATCATCCTCATCCTTTTCCAGGGAGATAGATATTTTGGAAATAAGTGATAGCAGCTGCTTGAGCCTAAATGAATCTTGTTTGGCTGCAAGGTAACCACCATCAGACAATTTTTATCACACCTTTTTCAAGTCAGACACACTTGGCATTTGTTTCATATCTGTGTCCTGAAGTCGATTCTGGTCCTTAGTTTTATGCTTTATTATGCTGTCTTTTGCACTGTCTTTTCGCCAATTTCGTGTCAAGCGTAATATGCAAAATATTATAGCCAAATTCCTCTTCAAATTTTAGTGCACAAGAAGATGAGGCTGATAATTTAACTTCTGCCCTGGCAAAACTGCCATCTCCATCTAAAGCAGAAAGGTGCTTTATTTCTATTATGATCATATGAAATATTAATGGTGTAGGCTGTTCTTTCAAATTGATGTATCCTGTTAATCAACAAATAAATGGACATAAGCCTTCCTTCAAGAGGAAAGAGCAAAGAAATTCCAGCTACAATTCAACCAAATTTGAACTATGCATTTTTTATGCCCTTAATTTTAATGCTTTTCTGACTCCAGTACTTCGAGATCTCTTGTCAAAGGCCACAATATAAATTTGGAATTAACTGATGTTATACTACCAGTAAAGCCTCGATAAGACTGTTATTCCAAACCTCCCATTTCTGTGTATTTCAGTTGGTCCATTTTTTTCAGACAATTTCACAGGAAACAGTCAGCTCTTCCTATCTTTTTGAAATTGTTGAACGATCTTATGTTGTGCATTTATCGATCTTCTACTGCACAGAATTGCTTCACAAATTCTGAGATAACAACAAAAGACGAGAGAAGGAGAAGGGGTTTGTGATGTCCTCCCCGAACCCTCCTCGCCGTGTATTTCTTCAAAGAGAGGATCAGATACAACATGATAAGGTATACTCACTACAAAAGTCGTAGAATCGCTCCCAGCCCCCACGCAGCACAGCCCGCTCATTAACAACAGCAACAACTATTTTTTTATTTTACATTTATTTGAATGAATTGAATTGAGGTGAAGGCAGCGAAAACAACGACTCCTGTAGTAAGTCTAATGATAAGGAGGGAATTATTTTCACGTGGCAGCACTTTTGACTTTTAACTTAACTGTTTCTACAGAAATACAACCAGACGGAAGTTCTGCCTAATCAGTGATAATGATGATGATAGTCCAGACTCTGACAATCAAACTTCCAACTCCAGGTATAAGACCCCAGCTGTAGTTGCTTCTTAATTATTTGGTGATTGGTTTCATTTTCCTTAATTGTCATTATTAGTGTTTAAATTCAAAATCCCCAATTAAATTTATCATATTTTCAGCTGTTCTACAGATGCTATCAGTGAACCGATGTTAGTCACAAAGACCATTAATTCACCCCATGACACAAAGACATATGTTGGTCTGGTACTCCAAGGAGGTCTGTCAACGTACCAAACTGTTCAGTTGATGATGGGAGATGAAGCCAGACCATACATTATAAGAAACTCTCTTCCGTGGCATGTGAATGCAAATGTAACATTTTTTGTGGATGGTGATTCTTTGCAGACCCGATCCGACATTGGCGTAGATGCGTGGCGCTGGGAATGCTATAAAACACAAACAACTTCAACAAGCAACCTTGCTGATGAATCATCATATGAAACGCAGGACAGAGATAAATCAAGTCGTATCGTTAAGAGATATTACCGCTCCAAGACCCATGAAGATTTCAAGCGGCAAATTGTTGCCATTTATCCACCGCAAGTACATTGCAAGGTAAAAAACAAGCCATATCTAAGTTCCACCGGTGTTGTGCTTATTTTCTACAGTTTTGAGGATAAAGAAAGACTTATAAAGCCGGACAAGAATCCTAAAGTGTATGAGAGCGTAAGAGACAACATCAGGCAGAATCTGAAAAGTGGGCATAGACCTGCCCGTGCTACATATGAAACAGAAAAAAACCTGGGTGGCCTGGAAGGCATTGCAAACGCTTCGTCCTTGCCAAAGCGCCGACATGCTTATGAAGAAAATCGCAAAAAGGCCAAGGTCGAAACTCAAGATGATCCACTTCGCGACTTGCTCACAAAGCAAAGGCAAGAAGGCCGCACAGGCCATCCAGTGATTAGAAGAATAACAATGGATGAGCATTCATATTCCATTGCTCTTTTCAATGACAATGTCATTCCCAACATAGCAAATTACTGTTGCACAGAGAAAGGAGATTACAAGTCACCGCTCGTTTTTGATTTTACTTTTGAGCTTTTGATACAGCCACCTTTTTATGCCCTTGTTGGTTCATACAAGAACACTTCTCTTCATGCTAAAGGAACTACAAGGTGCCCAACCATGCTTGGACCAGTTCTCCTCTGTCATTCCAGGAGTGAAACGACGACAAAAGTACTCTTTGATGCGATGCTTGAAGTGTGCCCTGGACTTGCTGGATACATTCAGGTGATTGGGTATGACGGGGAGAAAGCACTGTCAAACAACGGGTGTATTGCCTTTCCTGCAGCACTCCTTCTGCTTTGTGCCAACCATGCAAAAAAGAATATCCAAGAGAAACTGCGGGACTTGATAAACGATACCAACCTGCGAAAGACAGTGTATTGCCAGATATTTGGCGACGAATTTTCACAAGGCCTTGCCTTTTGCTTGTCGCCGGATGAATTCGATGAAAGATTAGAAAAGATGACAGCAGTATGGCATAAAGACGACCGTCTTCATAAATTTGCCCAATACTTTGAGGTGTACAAGGCAGACCAATTTAGATACCATCTTTTGAAAGGAATAGTTGAAAAAGCGAATATAGTCGATTCAGATGGTCTTTTCACTACAAATCAAGCAGAGTGCATAATCTCTGTCATCAAGACCTGGCAAAATGGCAAACTTGATCCACTTAATTTCTCCATAGCTTATGAGAAGATGCTTGAACAACAGGAAAGCAATGTTTTGCGTTCCTTCCTAAATCTTGACAGTACGTATGAGGTACGTCCAGAGTTTCATATGTTTAAACTTGACTTCAACACTGAGTATGCACAGAAAACAATCAAGGAAAAACAGGAGATTAAAGAGAGGCTTTCCAACATTCTTGTTGATGAATCTTGCTACAACGAAGTGATGGGATTCAAACCTGGTCCTGTTGCTGTTGGAAAGGTCAGGTCAAATGTCACGTCCTTGTTTGAAAAATCGAAGAAGGCAATTAATAATACCAGCTGTGGACTTGCATCAGGGTCTCCACGCGAAATGGCATCTACCCAGCCTGCAACATCTGAAAACGCTGTTATATGCCCTATGGCCCCATCTGACGATAGCTCCTTATCAAAAACCCAAACACAGAGTATGGTAAGTCAACAACCTCTGAAATCTGCTATGGATTCATACATATTCTTAATATCGAATGCAAAGCCATATCTTACAATAGAGAGCATTCAGGCAACAATAAGCAAGGCATTGTCAATGGTACAGCAAGGTGAGCTTCTACCTGCCTTTGAGGAAAACCAGCGTTTCCTCAAATCTTATACAAGTCAACAACCACATATGGTAACAATTAAACGAGTATCAGGTGAAATAAAGTGTGATATGAACTGTCTACATTTTAAGCACGAGGCATATTGCGCCCACACATTTGCAGTAGCAATTTCTGAAAATTGTGTAGAGAATTTCGCAACATATCTAAAAAGAACAGATAAGCATTCTCTAACTGCTATTGGAAGTGTTAATGTTAACACTTCAAAAGTTGGAAAAAAGAAACCACAGCGCGTTCGTCAGCGGGAGCCAGCCACTGCAGCATCTGTCAAAGTTCTTCTGCCAGTCAGAAATACTCACATCCCCCAACTTGACGGTATGATTATGCAACAAGCTGGAGAGCAACAGATGAACTTGCCTCCTCCGAGCTGCCTACAGCATTACCAACAAGGAGCTCTTACTCTGCACTCTAATGTGCAAAATCCCCGACAAGACAGCAGGCAACAACACCAATTTCCATTCCTTCAAACCTCGCTGCACAATGAACAACAGTTTTTTGCTACCAGCCTCCCTAACAGAATATCAGGCGGGCAACATAGCAATACATTAGGTGCTTTCACAGGAAGCCACAACATGATTTCCCTTGGTCAAGTTGTTTTAACTTCCTTAAATGTATGCGATAGCAGGGTGTCATCATGCTATGGATGCGGCAAGAGCATGAAAATAACGTCACTAGATGGACGAAAGGCTGTGCCCAGTGCTCCAGGTGATCTTATCTTCCTCACGAAGCTCCACCCATCCTACAGCAAAGATGGTGCAACAAAAGTCAGCCCAAGCCCAAGAAACGTGTACTTCCACACCACAGTCAGCAGGAAGCAATTCGTATGTATTAGAAATATTATGAATGTCATCAATGAAAGTATTCAAATAGATGTCAGATGCCTCCCCTATCTAGATCAGCGTCATGTTGGATACATCCTGTTCACTATGGAGCTCCCACACCTAGCACCACATCTGGCGTTAGTAAGAAACTGAGAAGTCAATTGATTTTTAAGCTATCACTTTTGGGTATTTTATACTAATTTCATTTTATACTAATTTCAGAATAGTTTTTTTAGCATACCTACCGAGAGGTTTTCTGGGACCCAGGCCCAAAACTACGATGGGGCTTTTAATGACGTCATTTACATTGTGAACTATAATGCCCCGTGATAATGAATACGTCAGAGCCTGGGAATATCTGCCGTCCGTCAGAGAATAGGGATAAACAATCTCTCTTCTGTGCCCCTGTTTTGGTGTAGTGGACCTGCCAAAACTCAAAAGGGTCAAAATATAATTGTATTTTCTGTATATAATTGAGGGGACGTTTACTAGAGAAGGGCTTATCCCGAATATTCTAACGTGGCCTCAATTAGAATGAATACACTAATCTCTATTTTAAAGTTAACAAACTCGCCAAGAAACTTTTACTTTACTAATTGTGCTCAAAGTTAAGAAACCTTATACCCATTTTTAACTTAGGGCCTCCTTTTCGAAATTTTTGAGAATTTGCTCATGCGAAAATTTCGACTTCAGATTCGGATTCAGCAACTTAGCAATTTTTCGTATCTATAGCCTTCACGATTTTGATTTTATAGTGATAAAAAGTTTGAAAATTTATAGGGGATTGGACCGTCTGAGGGTGTAAAATTTCACCCCGAGCGATTTTTCACGGTCAAATCCCTTATAAATTTTCAATCTTTCCATCGCTATAAAATGAACATTGGGAAGCCTAGAGGGACAAAAGTTTGCTTTTCAACTAAAATTAAGGTGCTGAATCTGAAGACGAAATTTTGGTTTGAGCAAATTTTCGAAAATTTTGGAAACGAGGCTGTAAGTTGAAAAGGTGTATTATACACGGTTTTTTATAAGAAACTTTTTATAAGACGCCCAGATTGTCGAATGGCAAAAATGTAAAAAACTCCAGTACTGACTATTTTTTGAAGGAAACTTTTACCTCAGACTGCCGAATATTTTCTTCATTTCCTGTATTTCTTCTGCAATAAAGCACTTTTGTGACAAGCAGACAAATTTGAAAGCCACAAACAGTCAAATACGATCGATAAATGTATTGGGAACACCATTCAGATAGAATTAGTATGCTTCCAGTATAGATACTTTAGAAAACTCTTAAAAAACTTTCAGTACTCAAAATTTGCAATTTTAAGAAACTTTCAGTATTGGACCAATTTGTTAGTTTGTTATAACAAAATACGTGTATGTTCAAGAGCATAGTAATTTCTTATAAGAAAATGAGTGTATTCTGTCCAAAAATTTTTCTCACAGCCATCCATTTGAAACTCTCACTGGTTTTATGCTTTAACATTATGTATTATCGTTCGGAGGAGTTAAGAAACTTGAGAAATTTTTGTGCCAGTCTTTCAACATACTGATTTCACATTTGTGGATGTAGTAATCAATTCTCAAGCATTTCTGTGTGATTTCTCGCACCAGCATGGCTAATTCTTTGTAATACAATAATATTAATAATTTGCTTGCTATATTCACGTTTTTTTATCGATTTACTGCATTTTCTTTCCATTAAATCAAGAAACTGTTAAGAAACTTTTAGAACTAAAATTTGGCCAAAAATTAAGAAACTTTTAGAACTAGGCCCCGAGCTACAATCCTGGACAAAACGTTACGAGATTGGTGCTGTAATTTTGCTCTCTAAATGAAATTTCACATTTAGAGAGATAAAAATTTAAAAGGCCTCCCTCCCCCCTTAGTCAATGTTGTGGAATAGTAACAGTAGAGCACCTCGAACAAAACTAACTACTTTTTAGTGAAAACAACATTGATTAGGGGGGAGGGGGTGTGATCTTTGAATAATGTAAAGAAAATCCTCGATCCGTCTCCTAACTATTGTCCAGGATTGTCTCTATTTAGATATTAGATGGGTGACATTCCTGTCTGTACTAAAGTAAGAAACCTGCGATTCTGTATTCGGAAATAACAATTACTGTAGCGAATTGCTTATCTTAATATAGGTCAAGCATAGGTGTGTGAAAACAACGTGCCTTTGGGTATAATTCGTCACCTTATTTGATTTGCCTACTAAGGTACACAGACACACACCAGTTGGCCAGATCGGTAACGTAAGAAGTTTAATTTACAAATCCCGCATGTCACAGTTAGTGTTGCGAGATTTCGTTCTGTTATACATGTGTACTTGATGGGTAGTGAGCACATTTACTCTTTATAAAAATATTCAGCGAGTCAGCAACGAGTCAGCAACGGGTCAGCAAACGGGTCAGCAGTTCAAACATATAAAATCCTATTGGACTCAACGAGTCAGCACGGGTCAGCACTTCTTTTTTAAAATATATATATATATAATTTATAAAAAAGTGTTGCTGACTCGTGCTGACCCGTTGATAACAAAGCATTTCAACATCGCAAATTGCTGACCCGTTTTGCTGACCCGTTGCTGACTCGCTATGCGCTCATTGCTGACCCGTGATTAACAATCTGTTTATTAGGTAAATTGTTTCCGAAAACAAGCCATTGCTTGTCATACAAACATGCACATTGTTGCAATCAATACTGTACATGCTATCATA